>MU391990.1:0-177976 GCA_022578705.1 Xylariaceae sp. FL1019 | reverse complement strand
TTTTTTTTTTTTATATTTTTTTACCCCTCCGAACTTAATTTTGGCGGTGTTTAACAACTAACCCCCAAAAAAAATAATAATAACCCCCCCCCCCCCCCCCCCCCCAGGCATTACCAAAACATGCCCTACTTCCCCCTACTTCTACAGCGTGACGAAAAAAATGCCGGAACGGGCTTATTTTATACACGCAATGCCCTCATCCAAGACGAGTACTATATGGGTTTCCGCCTACCCAAGGGAGCTGGCCTTATCAATAATGTCTATACCATTCATAACGACGCCACGCGTTATCCAAATCCTTCCCGATTTGACCCTGACCGTTTCAGGAGCGATGAGCAGTCGTTCTTTAACGCTGCGACCAACCCGGATGTGTCTAAACGTGATCATTTCATTTTCGGCGCGGGTCGTCGTCTCTGTCCCGGTATACATGTGGCGGAACATAATCTTTTCCTGTCCATCTCGAAGCTACTATGGGCATTCGATTTCCAGTGTCCAAAAGATGAGATGGGGGAAGAGATCCGTCCAGACCCTACGAAACTGACTCAAGGCTTCGTTTGTGCACCGTTGCCGTTTGAGGCGATAATCACACCAAGAGATGCTGGACGTATTAACATCATCTGCAAAGATTGGGAGATTGCGCAATCTAAGCACCTGGACCCTAATACGATGCAATGGAAGAGCTTCCCTATGAACTCTTCCAATGCCTATAAGGACACAGAAGATGCGACGATGATCTAGTCTAAGCGTATGTGGATTATAGTGATACAGTCATCTCACCTTCAACGTGAACATATGAACTTGATTTCCTCAATTGGTCTTTTCCAAGCGTTTTTACTTCTGCGGTCTGTGTTATACTCAGGCAATCTAGCTGCATAGTAGATAGCCATAGCTACCTATACTTGATCAGTCTCAACATGGAGCATATGTATTATGCCTTATTAACCCAATGCTACTTATTCGATGACAGAAGACCTGCCACAGATTTGAATGTCAAGGTTGCCATACGCTATTCACGTTTACGAATCAAGACAAGCGCATTTGACTTTCTGTTCGTCATACAGATCTTCATCTCTGCATCTACCGAGTAAGTCGTATTCAAATCGACATGATATCGATCCCAACTCGCGTAAACCCTTCACCGCTCTGATCTCTGGTGTTTTTTTACCTTTGTCCAACCATAATGCGTAGATGCCGACTAAAGAGCGGTGGTCGTATTTGCAGACTGCTTCTGCCAAGTTGCATGATATGCAATAACGGCACCAGTTTCTGTCCGGCTGCAACACAATGAGTTCCGGTTTAGTTCGCGATTCCACCTTCATCGCTGTATCTATGGTCACTCGTCCACCTTTGCAGAGCCTCAAAATCACGGCATTGATGTGTCGTCCCCCATCCTTTCACACCACTTATAGTCTCGTCTCGCTCCTCCAGTGTCGCATCTGCAGCGCACATTAGCGCCTGCCGAATGTAGTCGAAGCAATGCTGCATGTGAACGGGCTGGTCCGCATGCGAGTGGCGTTCGACTGCACCGTTGCTGCTAGACCCCGCCGCAGAGTAGTATCCGCGTCGTAACATATCCTACCGCGAAAGTATGTCAGCTTCTTGTACCACAGTCGCGAGCAAGCGTCAACGGTTAAACATCATACCAAGCAGTGTAGTTGATGGAATGCCGACACGCAATAACGCTTTTTGCGCCCAGGATCACCATCCTCCAACTCGACGAAGCCTCGACCCACTGGGGTTGCACGAGCGTCAGTTCATATTGCATGCTGTGTTCGTTAAGGCGGCACTTTACCAGGGATCAAGCTCTCCCAAGCAGCATTGGAGACATTCGAAGGCGGCGCAGAATATGTTGCCTCCTCAAGAAATACCACTGACTTGCTTGATTTGGTCGGAGCCACACTGATAGCAAGGTTATGTGTGACCAAGTCTGGTTCTGTCAGTGACAATCGACACAAGGTTTCGAGGCAATGATGCTTACGATCCCAGCCTGGGACACCTCGCATGACGAGTCCCAGGAAAAGGCCAAGAGCGAAAGTGGCGAGAAAGATTAGAGCCTCGCGCCGCCGAGGCTCGCCATTCTTGCAACGCTGAAATGAGTTCCTCTCTCCAAGCTCATTCTGGCAGGGGAGGAAACTCTCGTCTTCCCAAAAACCAGCTGCGGGGGAGGAGACGAACGAAGCATTCATGGTTATTGGCATGCTGCTGCTGCATTTATGAGGCGCAAGCTAGTTGATGGAAGTTGCAGAGCTGCGGTGGACCGAAACGTGAAGACACCCCCTCGAAGTTCATGTGGTCGATGCAGCGCTTGGGTTGGCACCGTCATATACTCATCGGGATGATCGATGTCGGGCTCTTGATCCCCAAGTGTTGAGTCGCAGGCCTGACCTTCTTGCTCCACCTCCATGCAACCTTTTGCTTCTCACCGATACTTATCCGTCGTGGAGAAGTGGGAGCGAACGATGATGAAGGTTGTGAGGGTCGGGTCAGGATGACTGCTTGTGATTAGAGACAGGACGAACGACGATCAACTTGATAATTGGCTCCAACTGCCGTTTGTGTGACGATCGTCTGCAGCTAGGGACATGTGATCGCATAGAGACTATTCAAGGCAGATAATATCGCCGTCTTGACTTGGGAATATGGATCTGTACATTGTACGTTGAGTGAATTGATGAAATCGTCAAAGGTATGTGCCTGTGGGCCTGTCCTTTTCATCCGTTCATACTTCTCTGTTCAGCGTCTTGTTCTGAAGCTTAAAGCTACCTCCTTAACTCTTCATAGTCTACTTGAGTTTGACGAAAGTCAAGCACTTCTTCAGACACATCTAAGATCTCAAAAAGACAAGATGAAGAACAGCTTCGTACTAATCTCTACCGCCATTTTGATAGGTGAGGCCTGGGCACGACCAGTCAACGCTGTCGGTATGTGCTCAAGACATTCCCACAACAGATAATGAACTAACTCGGTTCAAAGAGGATAGTGTCGACTGGTATACGGACTCTGCGGCCGGACTCGTAGAATCACTGAAAGACGCCAAGCGCGAGGAAGCGACCGATTGGTATGCTGACTCTGCTGCTGGCGTTGCTGAATCACTCTCCGGGACCAAGCGTGATAAATCAACAGACTGGTACACAGATTCAGTTGCTGGTGTAGTCGAATCACTGTCAAAAAACAAACGTGATGAAGGAACCGAATGGTATGCTGACTCTGCTTCGGGTGTTGCGAAGTCCCTAGCAAACGACAGACGCGACAAATCTGCGAACTGGTACACTGATTCGGCTGCTGGTGTTGCTGAGTCGCTGTCCAAGGCTAGAAGGGATGAAGATTCCAACTGGTATGCCGACTCCGCATCAGGTGTCGCTGAGTCTTTGATAGAGTCCAAACGTGACGAATCAACAGACTGGTACACCGACTCAGCTTCGGGAGTTGCCCAGGCCTTGGCAAACAGCAAACGGGATGATGCTACAGATTGGTATACCGACTCTGCTGCTGGTATCGCTGAGACCCTATCAAAATCGAAGCGCGATAGTGATACCAATTGGTACACCGATTCTGCTGCAGGGGTCTCTGAGTCTTTAGCAAAGGACAAGCGGGAGAAGCAGACAGACTGGTATACAGACTCAGCTGCCGGCATCGCTGAGTCTCTGACCAAGACTCAACGTGATGCCGCTACCAATTGGTACGCTGATTCGGCCGCTGGCGTTGCAAGCTCCCTGGCGGAGAAGAGAACCAGAGAAGAAGACAATACAGATTGGTACTCCGACTCATCTGCAGGGATGGTCGAGACTCTCAACAAGAGATCAAAGACCTCTGAAGAGAAAGAGAACTACGAGAAGTCGCTCAGGGACTGGATCTACGAAGACATGCGCCGAAAGCCTTTGCGCGAAAGCTCCGAACGAGGTAAGGCATTTTTCGAGTTCACCCCCAAACCGCGCAACGACGTGGTAGACCGCTGGCATGTGCCAGCCGAGCTGCAAGAGCGCTTCGATGCCACTGATTCGGATGCTGAGCGCGTCAGCATGCTGAACTATTATCTGTTGGTGACCGGTCGAGAACCAAAACCAGCCAGCGAGCTCGGCTTCACACCCACATTCGACAAGCCGGGTCTCACTGAGACAAACGAAGTGGGATATGGCTACGCACTCGCTGGCCAACACCAGATGCACTGCGCCAACTTCGTTTCCGATGCCATCGACATTGGAAAAGACAACCTGAACGACTTCTTTCTTAAACATACCATTCATTGCTTGGGTCTCTTGAAGTATCTAGCTCCTCAATTAACGATGAAACAGCCTACAAGCTTCTTATTGGCTGAGGCCAACGCGAGGGTAGCGAATAACTACCCGCAGACGATTGAAATCGCAAACATACGGGGTTGAGTTTCTTTCTGTGGCAGCAGCAATTCTTCACCGTCGAAGTAAGGCCTATCCACTCTTTAGTACAAAGTTCAGTTGGCAATTTGATAGGACATGAATCCACGAGTTTCCTACTTGGCGACATTCTTGGGCACCAAAATCTTATGATGGATAAAGACAGTCATAATAGGGGGGATTGGAGAGGGAAACCGACTGTTGACCTCTAATATCTTAGTGGAGACTTTACCAGTCTTTCAACTTGTTAGCAAGAGGATGTGGTTCTACGCTGTTTCATAAGTGAGCACTCACTATCTTTCATGTATCTCGCAGACTCTATCAATAAATGAGTATAAAGTTGTACAATCTGTTCCGCAGCCTAGCAATGGCAGGACACAATAATGTAGTGCCAACCTACAGCTCGTCAGTAACGTGGCGATAAGGTAACCATTCTGTAGTTGGGCACAAACTTAACGGACACATTCATGTGGAAAATTTTGGAGTTCCATAAACTCACCCAGAGAGTAGACTCGCAATTCGACCTCTGAGGCGATGTATAATACAATCACTGTAGTCCCAACGAAGAATCCGTCCCGACACTGTCCTTCCAGAACTGATCGAAGTCCACTCCCTCTTTGAGGAACATCTCTCTGATGTCTTTAGCCACTTGCTCCTGTTTCTCCGGCCCAAACCCACCAGGCTGCGAAGACTCAAACTGCACAATCTCAACCCAGCGGAAGAACAAGTCCTCCTTCCCAATCGCCGTGAGCGCATCCCGGAACGCAAACACCTGTCTGCGCGGTCCATCCTCATTACTCACATCATTCTTGAGATCGACACACAACCACCCATAGTCCTCATGATGAAGCAGCACAACCAGCTTAAAAGCCTCAATAGCCGCCATCTTCTTATCGACCATAGTCGTAGCATCGACCATCGCCGCCCAATCCAGATCCCAATCCCCATCCATGAGCACATACCCCGTCTTATCCCCAAGCACCATGGGCGAAGTCGCAGTCTGGACACGAGACAGGAAGAACGAGCGAGCGACATTAAGTCCATCTTCACCGTTATTCACCACATCGCCCATAGTATCACTCCACTTACGACTGCGCCTCACCACAACCTCACGATCGCGGAACCCAATAGCCCGTCGCCACGCAACCGGATTCCCATGCTCCTGCGCAGAACAAAAATCCACCGGCCAAGGCCACAAGAACACAAAAAGCAAGAAGTCAAACAAGAAAGTGAAAGCGCGAGTCCCGACCTCCCAGAAGATGTCCGACCACTCGACCTCCTCGACGAACATGGTCGTCTCGTTCCACGTCCCCATGACGGACTGCGCGAGCTTGAAGTAGTAGGGCGTGATGTACCACATGCGGAAGCAGAATAGTGCGGCGATGGACAGATTCATCAACACCGGTATGATGAACGTCTTGCGCTTGAAGGACGCGGGCTTGTGGTCGATGTGGAAGATGTACACGTGCTTCTCGTCCAGCGTCTCGAGGATGGGCGTGAGGACTTCGGCTGGACGCTTGTAGGGCACGGGTGGGCCGTCATCTTTGCGCTTTGGTGTGGACTTTGCGGGTTTGCGTTGCCGCGCCATTTTTTGAGGGTGTTTGTTTTTTCAATGCACCTGATTTGGGGATAAGACGCGCGTGGTGTGGTGAGATTGAGATATTAGGCAAATTTTGGTGTGAGAAATGTGTGATAATTATTTGGACCCTGTACCTTTATTGCTGGTGACATCTGTTGCTACAGCTGCACGTACCTAAACGACCCAGTGGAGCGGCTCTCGCGGACATGTTACCTGGTAATGCGACGCGTCAAGATTGCATCTCGTGAGGGTGCTCTGATCCATCCATTCTGTTGAGCCAGTCCAGTCATTTCATTTCTGGACTCACTGCTGGGCTTGGAGTACGAAGACGTTCAGACTTCAAACACTAAATCGCATGTACTCAAGTGGCATGGAATCATACCTTAACTAGGTTACGCGTTCTACGAAAAGCCTCATCCTGCCCAATTCAAAGCGAGCTATCCTTAGGGCGCCTATCACGCTTCATCAAGCAGCAGGAATAAATAGAAACAACTCGGCAGGATCGTAACGTCTATTCGTACGCGCAAGGCAGTATGTATCGGTATGCTTAGCGCAACTGTCAGTATGCAAAGTGAATCTTATCTGGCAAAAGCGCAACGAGAGCCTTCTCGTTGAGAGTTGTCTCTTTATTTCTTGCCCTTCTTGGCAGGTTTTCCAAGTGCAGCCTCTCGTTTCTTAGCCTCCTTGGCATCTCTCTCTGCGTTTCGTTCGGCCTCCAAAGCATCACGCTCCTCCTTCTCAGCCTGTGTTTCCGTGTTAGCAATTAGGCGGTTGATTGAGAGATACGCGTGTGCGTCCACGAGTGGCGCATCAAGTCAAGATAGAGAAATAGGAATAAGTACCTGTCTTCGAGCAGCATCAGCTTCTCGCTTCTCCCGGATCAGTCTGAGACGGGCCATATCGGCCTTGGCCTCGTCTGTCTTGCCAGCCTCGTGCAGCTTGCGATAACGCTCCTTGGCCTGCTGCGCCTCGAGCGACTCTCGCTCCTTCCGGCTCATGTTGCTCTTGTCGCTGCTCTTCTTCACCGACATCTTACTGACGGCTTCGGCAGCCTCGTCGACGGTGGGGACAGCCTGGGTCTGTTTTCGGGCGGCCTTAGAGTGGTTGGGATTGGCGGGCATGCCATCGTCTGAGTCCTCTTCTGACTCGCTAGGCAGGTCACCAACTTGGACCTGCTTCTTCTTCCTCGCCGCGGCAGCGTCCTTCTGGGCCTTCTTCTGGGCCTTCCGCTCGTCACGGGTCAGTTCTTGCTGTGCTTGGGAAGGGCCGGCGGCATCGTCCGAGTCCTCGTCCGAGTCCTCTTCAGAGTCTTCCTCGCTACTGTCGTCTTCGTCGTCACTGTCCTTCTTATGGGCATCTGCGCTCCACATGCTGATTTCGTTACCCTCGGCGTCGAGAGGTCGGAGATCGCGCGAGAAATGCTTTCCGCCTGGGCTGTGTTAGGCCTGCAAATGACAGGAAGGGTATGAAGCTGAGAACCTACCACCTCTGGTGAATTTCTTGAATTTGCCGCCTCGACCGCGCGAGTTGGCGCCCGGTGCACTTCCTCGTCCTGACATGATGACGGATGGGTGGTTTGGCGGGGTATCTGATGGTGGATCGCAAACGTGCTTCTGTATCGCAAGTTCCTCGTGACCGTGCGAGGAGTTGAGGGTTGGATATACAACTGACACTTATATAGTGAGAAGCGGTATTTGCGCAGATTGAATGCCTGGCAAAAGGAGACTTAATAGACAATGGAAGGTTATTGAGAGATGGAAAAGTCTATTGTCTACCAACAGAGCATTGGGACCTGGATTGGATTGGATGGCGGGGTAGTACCTTCAAAAGGTTTCAGCGTCTTGCCCCCGTCTTGTTAGGTACCTCTAATTGTGGCGTTATGAATGGCTGTCGCCATTTGCCTTGGCTGAAGCATGCTGCAGTTAGTACGGTACTACCTAGTGCGCTACAGATGGGATGCTATCCAATGAGCTGGTCGTTGATTACAGGTGACTCAAAGTGCAGCAAGTTGTTGAGGAGAATCCAGCACGGAAGGCTGACAGGCCCTACCTGGACGGAGAGGGCAACCTCCCACACACGCGCTAGTGGCCGGCAACCACCATTTAATCTGGCGCGGCCAATCTGGCTTCCTTTTCCTTTCCTCTCTTTCTTCTTCATCATAAAACACAATCCTTCATATTCACTCTGGCTTTCGCTCTTTCAATGGCAGGTCTTGGAGGGGAAATTGGAGGAGAGAAGAATGTCCTTTCGATCACTTACCCTCTGGCCCGTTGCGGTTCGCCGCCATTGGGTCCCAGAGAAATTTTTTGCATCGATACATAAAAAGCTTGATATGTTGCGGCCTGCTCGAGCCCGCCTCTGAGTCATGGCTGCACAGGCTACGAAGCCATAAGCGACGACTCTGGTTGCAGAGTTGAGCTTGTACTATTCCCTGTAATATTTTCTTGAATTTGTACGCAGTCCCGCGATGTGACCTGCACAGGTAAGCACCTCAGGGCGTTACAGGCAAGAGGTGTTGTTTTGACCACCTAAGATATCATACTTGCCACCGTCGTTTGTATGGGACCTGACATGTCTCTTGAGGTCAAGCTTTTGGTTTGTCCGTGATATATGTTCCGTATAGCCTTGCACGTAGCTCGATAAGGGTCACATCACCCGCGATCGAAATTCACTTGCCTCATCAACGGCAAGAGTCGAGTAGTCACATACAGCTTGTATTCTGATTCGTCTGTATCGCAAGCAGGTATTAGGTACCTGTCTGTGAATTGCAGTTTTCCAACAGAAGTATATCGTTGCCATAGCATAGGTCCATGAGGACAATATGGTAGTCTCAGTCCTGTCAAATTATCAAGTCACTGCCCATGACACCCCCATGACACCCAACTAAACTTCGCCTTTTGTTACAGATAGTACAACGGGAGCCAACACTGCGGAACTAAAAGGAATAACTACATGTAGGTAGTCTTGTATGGGAGACGCATAAGTCCTGTTGATGCTCTGGTGTTCACCTTGTATCAAGACTCTTAGAAGAGAACATGTATTGGCAAGCAGATTTGTGAAGCTATTCCACATACAAATATGCCTCAAAGACCAAAACAACCAAGAACATAATGCAGCTCTTGTATCCTTGTCTTTTTTAACACAGCAGCAGGCTTGACAGTTTAGAAAAGGACTTTTTCTTAGCATTGAGCTTGTTACTTGTTCTTGTCATATACGAGTCAACTCATTGCAATCCGTAATGCGTAACTCTCGTGCGAGCATAGTACACGGGGTTGGGTCAGAATATATACCAGCGTTATTTGCTGTTCTTTCGAAAATTCATGTAGGGAATGAGCTATCCCGAGATCTTTACCATACAAGTGCGGACCTGGAGGAAGCTTTGATCATAGTTGAATTGAGCTGAATGGAAACAGCTGGCATTTACAGGCAATCCAGACAGTCCTTTAATATCACATACTTGGTGTTTAACTCTGTGCTGAAAACTCTCCGTTCGCCCAGACAGATAGAACACTCAGATTTATACCAGTACACATGGAATCCTCACGCTTTAATGACCAAGTGCCACGATACGATCAATAAACCCAGTTTGTCCATACACTGTAGTAAGCTAGAAATCAGACCCAATATGATGGCATTCATGAAGTAGTTGTTTGTGATATGACAACATATATGAAGTCATGTTCTCCTTTCCTCACAGTTAGATGAAGCGGCAAGCTTTACGTACCCATCTTCAGGATTTTACACGCAGGTTCCAATATTTACCGCGTGTCTACCGCATGAAATATTTCAACATAGCAGCTCATATCACCCCCTATTCCACAAACCCAACAAGCTCTTCACACACCCGTCCCATCCCGTTCCCCTTGTAGCCCCCTCCCCAACCCATCGACAGAACAAGACGACCACATCCAACCCCCAGTCCAAGCTCCCCTCCAGAACGACATCATAACCCTCGCTGGCGACTCATCGGTCTAAGCTCATTGGGCATAGCATCACCCCATTGCACAGGTACATAGCCCAAGAAAACAACCCAAACCCCAACCAAACCAAGCGGCTCAGTGGTCAAAGAGCTTGATGCTTCAGTAAGTACACCTGTTCAATTCCCCCTTTCGCTCCATATCCTTCCGGTTTATGATTACAAATACGACGTAATGGAGATCTGTTTACCAAGTCTGAATATCCTATGATAAAAACTACGTCCATCTGAGAACCACACATTGCTTCCTACGATATATCATGAAGATATAAGACTTTGAGGTTGGTGCTGATCATTGTGTACAGCTTACAATTTAATTTTTTAGACATTCTGCTCGCCGTACTAACCCGCATATGCTGAATACTTTCACAGTGCTCACACCGCAGCATCATACTACTCGTCTTTTCTGAAACATCCTTGCAAATGAAGACTTCGCAATAGATCCATTTCGATTGGAGATGTTGTCCAGGCAGTCCCACCGCGATTACTTCATATAACATCATGTTGGCCAGAGCATGCCAGTCCCTTCGTATAGGTGAATATGGCGAATATGGAATGCATAGGTGACGATCTTGAATGACTCGGACTTATATCGTATATCAGTATGATGCGAGACATGGGAATTCTAGACGTGGGTGGCGTATATAGGTGACTGTAGCTGGTGGGGATTATTAGTTACAGCGTAGTGCCTATATACGATATTAAACAATATGCTTGAGACTCCAACCTTTCGCCCGTTTTGAACTTGGGTTAATGACGGCGTGGTGAATCGTACCGAGGTACGCCCACAACGGCATCGAAGTCCATCTCAAAATTATATTCGCTTCAGTGTCCCGGTTATCCAACGATCTTCATGAAAGATCCAATACAAAAGTTTCGCATATGCACATCGTCATTGATGGCATACTAACAGACACAACTCAAGACATACGAACGAAATCAGGGCAACACCATTCCACAATACGGGTTGATGATGACTTTCAATGATTAAAGGACAAAGGTCTCTATACAGTTGTACAAGGGCCCGGGATATCGACCTGTAGATCTTCATCCCAACGCCGTGGTTGTCGTCCTTCACGACTCTTCCCCGCAGAGCATTCCCCCGTCCATCGGTCTGCTTCAGCTCATGGTATCCGTATCTTTGACACGCCAGCTTGTTAATTGCTGTCGAACCCATCTATTCTAGGTATGGAGCGGCGAATGTACAAGCGGCGTGGTATTTTAATGTACAAAGTTGAGGTTTTTAGTTGGCATCGGGTTGGCTCAGGATATACTCAACAGCCTGGTTGACTATTTGGAGCATGTTAGTAAAAGAGGCGTTTTCCTTGCGCAATGACGGCGATCCATGGAGTTTGGACGTACCACTGTGGATGGCATCGGCGTCCTTATCGGGAATCTCGATGCTGAACTCCTGTTTACTGTTAGCATGTATTTCGTAGCACATCTTTACAGGTGGACCTTGGCCCATAACTATGTCGATCTGTTATATTGGGCAGCATGATGCGTACCTCTTCTATGGCCATAACAACCTCAACTGTGTCCAAGCTATCGAGACCGAGGTCGTTGGAGAAGTGTGCCGTGGGTTTGATCTAGTAGGATTTAGTATTTCGCGAAGAATAATCATTTGGGCACGAGGCCCTGAGACGGAATATGTCGTACGTTGCTAGGATCGTTGACCTGTTAGAGGGCAGAGAGTTAGCGCAGATCTCATGAAGCTACTTATTCGGCGCTCTTCGTTATGGAAACTCTCTCATAAAATGTATGGCAGCATAGCTTTCATTTCTTTTGGAGTTTATCGCATCCAATTCGCATGTTATGCCAATGCGACTGGGAGTTCGGGGCAACGCAAGCGCATGCTCGCGAAGACGAAATCGGCTCACCTTGTCGAAACCATTCAGGATGCCCATGATGCGACCCTCAACCTCCTCTTGTTTCAAGCCACTAGCGGCCGAGTACATGCGGATGGCGGGAATGGCGGCGATCCTGGTTACAGGTGTGAATGCAGCAGCGGCTCTGGGTGCGACGAAAGCGGAGCGGACGACGGGGCGCGCAGCCATGCGAGAGGCCATGGCGGCGGATCGAAGGATGGCTGTTCGGTACATTTTGGCGGTGTGTGGTGCTCAATTGATGAGGAGGGTTTGGATGCAGAGTGGCGAAGAGGCGTTGGACGATGGTGGTGGTGGTCGGGGAGAGGTGAAAGTCGAGGTGAATTAAGTGGTCGAGACAGGATCGGGAGAGCTCCAGCGATAGACGAAGGAGGTCATGATAAATTTCTCGTTGCTAATCCAATGCAATCCCCGAGCTTGGGCCTGCCGAGCCTGCGGACCCGACGGAGCTTCGCCTGCCGGTCACCTGTCAGTCCGCCGCCACCTGCCCACCTGCCCTGATGACTGCATTCAAGACGTTCGACCCCCTTCAGTAGAGTATACTAGTCCATATAATGCTACCATTCGAACTAGAAAGTACTCAACTGTGCATGTATGTAGTGTTCTCGCTCTATGAGCTCATATACTCACATCAAATCTCAAGATCTCAGGGCTATAGTGGGTCAAAGATTGAGGTTGTAACTCATCGCTGAAGGGACAGACATATCACAGTGAAACTAGGTAGGTGGGCATATTGAAGTCTTCTCATTGTTACCCCTATTGTACATCAAAAAGTGAAGTACGCCACAAATGAAAGTTGCTTATTGTAGTCCTCTAATGATATATGTACACGTCAACGAGCAGCTCTCGGTCTCTTCCTCTCCTTTCGTTCCTAACCGCCACAATATTACCTGTAGGGAGCATCGGCTCTGATATTGGCGGCTAACTCGGGCTCCCACTTATCGCCGTTGGCCAATAGCTTCTCCTTGTTGTACAGCAGCTCCTCTCTCGTTTCGGTGGCGTACTCAGCATTAGGCGACTCGACAATAGCATCAACAGGGCATGACTCTTGGCAAAATCCACAGTAGATGCACTTGGTCATGTCGATGTCGTAGCGCGTTGTCCTCCTCGACCCGTCGGCTCGCTCCTCTGCCTCGATAGTGATAGCCTGCGCCGGGCAGATCTGTTTGATATGTCAGCCATGCCAATGTTTATCCACTATGTACAAGTAGGTGTAACCTACAGCTTCACAGAGCTTGCAAGCAATACAGCGCTCTTCACCCGAGGGGTATCGTCTTAACGCGTGCTCGCCTCGGAATCGAGGAGAGATGGGTCCCTGCGGATATCATAAAATCAGCCACTATGGTCTTCTTCGTGATACAACGGCCGCTTCAGGAGAATATGCTAGTCAAGTCGTTTCGGTGGTCTATGTGCGCGACGCTAGGTGACGGATGATTGCAATCGGTACGAACCTTCTCAAAAGGGTAGAAGATGGTATATCTGAGTGAAAAAGCGACGGTCAGCAACTGTCACTAGCTTTGCTATGTGTAAGCGTTGCATCGACCTACGGTGGGCGGAAGTACTGCTCCATAGCGACGTACATGCCGCGGAACATCTCGGTCATGAGGAAAAAGCGTCCGGCGCGGTCGAGGGTAGACTCGGACTCCTCATCCCATCGCTTGGGCTTAGGCATGCGGAAGCCCGGTGGCGGGGGACCTGAGGGTGTGGCATAGGTGCGTTGCGCGACTATTCTGGCGACCGTGGCGGCAGGCAGGGGCTGACGGCGTACGAGCTGTCGGGACAGCGTGGCAGCGGTAGAAGTGGTGAGCCCCTGCATGATGAAGTGCAATTGGGGTGTCCAGAGGGTGGATGGAGAGGAGAGGGTCGACGACGGAGCTTAACTGCTGGAGGAGGCGAGTCTACAATAGAGCTTTGAGGTCATGATCCAGATTTGGGGGTTTTCAGTGGAGCCCAGGTGCTCTATGACAAAGGCCCGTTCGTCATTGGCCGCAGCGCGGCGAACTGAACTGTCAACTCCGTGATTGGCCGCGACACGTGCTACCCGGTCAATAGAAGGTTCGAACAGGCGGCTACAGTTACCACCCATCCATCTTCATTTTCGAATAGCATCTGGAAGCCCATGACAGACGGGCAAAGGTGTTATCACTTACTTCCTATTCACATTGCCGGCCCTCCGCTGAACGGTCCATCCCATGGATCTGAGTAAATTGTTTCTTGAACAGCAGAGGCCTTTAGCTCGTCGCTGCAGCTGAGAAGCAATACCAATACAGTAGCATAGATCTGCTCTGCGGTTAAGAGTATCAACGCTGAATTATCCCGAGGTCCCCTGAAGCAACATGGCGAGGATACGGACATACCAGAGGAAAAATACAGAAAAGAAGTCTAGCCGAAGCTGACGGATTGCGAAAGAAAGCTGATGAGCAGAACACGGCATGTCTGGGTATCTGTCAGAATATTCACCAAATGTCCATACGGGAAGAGATTGACAAGTTGTATACTCTGGCAGTGTTAAACTGTGAAATATATATCTTGATACATGGAGATATCCCTTTGCCACTCAACCTTTGGACCTTCAACTTGACACAATATCGAAGGGACTTGGACAGATGTATCTCCTTCATAGAATGCTGGGTAACTCATCCCAAGTCTCCACGAGAGAAGTAGAGTGATATTTGATAGTACTCTGCTTAAACTAGACAAGCTATGCTCATCGATACCACTGGAACTCCCCGGAACGCCTGATAGCCCCGGCGTAGCACGTATCATACAATCTCGAATTCTCCCACCCCAACCCCATAGTTCCTGTCCCTAAAAGCAGACTCAAAGAATCTCTCCCCCGGCCGCTACATCACACCATCTTTCTCAGACGGCGAATCAGTCAACGGCACATACCGGACGCCATACATCTTCTTCTTGCTCACATTCCCCTCAGGATCCTTATCAACAACCCAAATAAACTGTCTCCAGTGCTGATTTTCCTCCTCAACGGGAATAAACAACCTTCCAGGGCTTCTCAACTGCTGCACGAGCGCATCATGTAATTTGACCGCCGCAGCACCGACATGAATCGCATCCCAACCCTGCTCATCACTCTCCTCGGCACTCCCACCGACATTATTCGTATCCGTGACCTCCCCAGGTTCCGACGACGAAGCAGGCGTCAGCGGCTCAACCCACCCTTTCCGCCCATCCCCCAGACGGAATCTCACACGTCCAGAATCGAGGAGGGCCTGCCCTTCGGCGGACTTCCCCATGTTTTTCTGACCTAGTGTCCAGAGCCAACGGATGTGCTCCACGCCCACGACGACGGAGTCTTTGCCTGCGAGTTCGGCGAGGATGTGCGTTAGGTAGCCGCTGCCGCTTCCGATGTCTAGGACGCGCCGCGGTCTGCCGCTGCCGTATTTTGGTGAGCTGGGGGGTAAGAGGAAGGGTAAGAGTGCTTCTACGGCACTGGCGTGCATGTGTGGTGCGGATATGGTCGCTGCGCAGCCGATGGGTTGGGGTGAGTCTTCGTATGGGGAGCCGGGGGCGTAGTGGCCCCGGTCTACTGCGAGGAAGGCGTCTCGCACTGCGGGTGAGGTTATGAGGCCGTTGGTGTAGAGGTTTGTGACTAGGGTCTCGTTGCTTGAGCCTGAGCTGCGCCAGGCCATTGTGGTGAAGTTTTGAAGGGCGGATTTGGGTGGGGGGTTGGCCGTGGGATGATCAGTTAAATGTAGGGATTCGTCAGTATTGGCGGCAGCGTGAGGTATTCTTAGATGGGTGAGTGTGCTGATGCGGGGATGCGGATGTGGATGCTGGTTCGATAAACTGTGAAGTGTTGGATTTGGCGATAATAGCTTGATACGGTGATGTGTCCTGGACGTAGAATAGCTGTGCAGAGAGATGCTGATGATTCTTTTGATATCTCGGTATGTCGATTTACGATTGATTCGATGAGGTGTTGTGGTAGGCATGAGAGGCTACAGGCAGAATGGTATATCGCCGTAGTCCTCTCCTTTGGTTCATCCAAGGCCTCACTTCCTTGAATACCGAATGCTAGGACCGCTCCTCATCTTACATGGTTTCAAGGTGCGACTTCATATAAAATCTGGAGTATTTGAAGGAGGAACAATCATGGGCAGTGAAGGCTCAATGTTTTGTTGCAGGGTTGCGTCATACTTATCATTTGCCTCATGAGTTATGGCGGGGTTTCGCTCTTGGGGCAAGCAACGACATATCGTTCTACGGCCCGTATCGATTTCTCTCCAATTGAATTGTAGATGCACCACATCAACTGCTTTGAAGGTCATACGTGTGGAGGTATCAGATAGATTGTATGATTTGACTGATATTGCTGATGAGAGTGTGAAGCTGAGTTGTCATGAACTGATAGATTTATACACACGCTCTATACCTCGTTTGACGACATGTGCTTTTCCTTTTTCTTTTCGAAAACCAGTTCTTTGGCCACATATTCCACAAATTCGGTTTCCCCTACGGCTTTTGGGATTCTGCACCTGATCTATGAGATGACTCATAGTCCCGTTGAACACGATGGGTAATTCTTTTAACCTTGGCACAGAGATCTGGAAATATTTCAAGCTGCGGAACTGACGACACAAAGTGGTCTAGGACTTGTTCTTGACACCTTGAAGACCTGCGCTGATGGTGTTGCTTGAATGGCGCGAGGTATCTAAATGGTCACGGGGTTTCGAGAGAGCAATAGCTTACCGGGCTGTTGAGGTTTGAATCAGTGATACCTTCACTGAATATCGTTTGTTTCTGGTCTAGCTAGCTCACCAGAGCTACGGATAGGCTCATATTGTCATGTATAGTATCCTGTGACTAACAGTGTAGAGGAACTATTGGTTATCGGAGGATATCCAAGGATATTCAACTAGTTAATGCATCACCTGATGATACATCATTTACATCACTGAGGTAGGTATCCCTTGATGTAATGCCAGTGAGGATACGCGTATTAGATCACGTCTAGCAGCGTCTTTGTGACGAGTCTAAGACCGGCTTTCTCCTGCATCCTCCAGCATAAACGCGGCTCAGCCACCTTGGGAATGACATGCAGTGAACTTCCCCATCCCTCGAAATTCACAACGATCGGTAACGCGACCTCTGCCACCCCTCTTTCCTTTGCCTTGGCAACCTTTCGATTCTGCTTCAATGGCTTGCGAAATATTCTTGCCCTGATTAATTGCATTCGCTCTGCCATCGCCTCACCATGGATCGGTCTGTCGTACACAAGTGGCTTTCGCGTACGGTAGATGGTATCAAAGCGATCTCTGAATAAGTCTTCAGAAGTGTCGAGAGTAAGGAGCTTTTCCAACGAATGTCGGATGTCTCTGGAGAGTGCTCGCGTGATGGGCGACACTAGTCTGGAGGGGGCGTCGTCATCTTGCACTTCTTCCCGCCGTGCTTCGACGGCCAAAGAGAGGTATTGTATAATCATTTGGTCGCGATGCCATAAGAGGTCAGCTGTCATGCGTCGCTTCTGTATCCAGCTTCGAACCCCCCAAAGATTGAAGAATCGTACTTTGTGATGCTGGTGTTCGATCATTTTGTTGTGATGATATTCGGCGTGAGCGTAGGCGATGCGGTCTCTGTCCTTTCTCCATTGCCCGAGCAATAACTCCTTCGCGGTATCGTCAGGAAGACGTCCAATGACACGTGCTGCGGGCTCGTGTTCTATGACTGGCACATTGCATGTATTGCAGATCTTTAGGGTGGAAGGAGTCGTAGTCGTAGTCCACATCGCAGTGTCAAGTATCGATTATCGGAGTGTCAAGTTTATGTTCATATTCGAATGTTGTGTTTGGGACCGAAAAAGATAGAAGCGTATGTCAGACTAACGGCTGGGACGAAGCAGAAAAGAAGGGCGAGTGACAGATGCATCGTGAACGCTAAGTTTGGTGTAGTGGGAAGTAGTTGCTCTTACTCGACAACCAAGAGTATACGAGCAGCTGCGAGCCAATGAACGGGGCTGGCTCTTCTATAACCTCTGGGTTTGATGTGAAAGGAAGTCATTGCTCTGCGTTTGCTCCTGCGCAATGATCAGAGACAGGAACAAGCTCATGGATTGTAGATGTCCTAATGCGAATGCCTACACGGTGAGCAAAACGATACACTTGAAACTATTCGAATAAGACAAAAGCAGCGGAGCGTGCCGTTCACCTATCACTCACTCGCCTGAACGAGTAACACAATGACATCGGAAGGCCCGTCTGAATATCATTCTTAACATGGTACCTAGCCACGCATGCCTACTCTGTATAACAGAGATATTACTTCGGATGTCCGACCAGAGGTTCAAATGGTTCTTGGAGGCTCCGAAGACGATCGCACTCTGGAGGTGACGTAACAAGCCACTGATGTGTTTTGGAGCAGCAATATGAGAGCCGTAGACCTCTCAACTAGCGGATACAAATCAAATGATCGCATCGTTTAGAGTTGTAAGTATTTTCATTGCGCGCAAGTGATCCTTGAGGTTTATGCCAGATGTGAAAGGTAGATGAGACCTCCCAAGGCCGCCATTCCGAACGACTGGAGTAGTGGATTCTTAGGGATGTTCCGATGCGACACTCCGCTCCCGGAGCTCTAGTCAAGCTTCGGTACCCTGTTTTTTCTTCCCGTCCGCATTTAAGGGAAGAACACTACGAACACTTAAATACCATTATAGTCTGGCGATATCTTACCCTTCTCATTGACAATCGTAATCTTCCGATCCAAAAAAACTACATATCAGGCATTGGTGTCACGAACCTCGAAGCCAGCGATTGAGCCACCAACCGCTGTGGTCGGCCTTGTCCTGATGACGCCACTAGGTACTATTCTGTTGAGCTACCACGATTAATTGCACTGCACCACAACATCCAACATGGCGACAACAAGAGCCGACAAGCCAAGCCCCCTGCGGTCGATCATAGCGGGCGCATCAGCGGGCGCCATCGAAATCGCCATAACCTACCCAGCCGAATTCGCAAAGACCCGGACACAACTGAACCGGAATCTCGCGTCAGGCCAAAAGCTACCCTGGCCGCCCTTCGGCGCGCAATGGTACGCCGGCTGCACCACGCTGATCATCGGCAACTCGGCGAAAGCCGCGATCCGGTTCGTGTCCTTCGAGCAATACAAGCGCCTCCTAGCCGACGAGGACGGGAAAGTCTCCGGGCCGAGAAACGTAATCGCTGGGTTCGGCGCGGGCGTTACCGAGAGTTTGATCGCCGTCACGCCTACGGAGAGCATCAAGACAACGCTTATCGACGATCGGAAGAGTCCGAACCCGCGGATGAGGGGGTTTCTGCACGCTGTGCCGATAATTGCGAGGGAGAGGGGTATAAGGGGGTTCTTCCAAGGGTTGGCGCCCACGGCCGCTAGACAGAGCGCGAATAGTGCTGTGCGGTTCGGGAGTTACACGTCTCTCAAGCAACTCGCTGAGTCTTACACCTCGCCCGGAGAGAAGTTGGGCACGATCGGTACGTTTGCGATTGGGAGTGTGGCGGGCGCTATTACGGTTGCTGTCACGCAGCCGCTGGATACGATTAAGACGAGGATGCAGAGTATCGAGGCGAAGAAGGTGTATAAGAATAGTTTTCGCTGCGCGAAGTTGATCTTCAAGCAGGAGGGGATTACGACGTTTTGGAGTGGTGCGTTGCCACGGCTTGCGAGACTCGTTATGAGTGGGGGGATTGTGTTCACGATGTATGAGAAGAGTATGGAGTTGATGAACACGTTGGATCCTGAGAAGAGGTATATCTAGAGGAGAGGGAAGGTAGAGAGGAAAATGTATGTGTTAGATACCCCCTAAAAGAGATAAAGACTTGTATGCTACATGATATAGAGTTTATTGGTTGTAAAATTGTGGTATGTGAATATGCAGTGATGCAAAGCGATTGGATACGCTTCTTCGTTATCGCACAGTAGGTATATTTGGAGTATAATCTCGATCAACTGTGGAGCGTGGATATATGTTATTACAAATGTGATGCTCTGTTTGCGCCCCTGACGTCTTTGTCTACCGGATATTCCAGCCAAATGTTATCATGCAAATAGTATACACCAGGCAAAGACCTGACTCCAAAGGTTATGATAGCCTTATGATTCCCTTCAATCTTAGCGACAATCTTTGGAACCAGGATCGGTTCGGGGCCTCCTCGAGTTCTCGTATTAAATCGGCAAAGTACGTTGGGTTGCTCTTTGGTTGCATGAGAGTGCCGGTGATGGGATACTAGAGGTGCCATTGCGGATTAGCAACTTGAGCAATTTCCACCCGCTTGGCCCCAGACGTGGCAGTGCTTACAGTCTTCTTGTACCGGTTGTCGAGCAAAGAGTACAGAGCATTAGCCTGCTTCAGCTTCTCCTCCTCGGAGAGCTTGACATCGTTCTTCTCGAAGCGCTTGATGAGGACCTCCTGGAACTGGACTTCGGGTCGGATGGTGTCTCGGGGCCACTTGTTAAGGGCGCGAAGGAGATGGCGCTGGCCGCTCTGCTTGTACTTCAGTATGTTGCTGATTATTTTTGGGGCTTATGGCACATGAAAATCAGGTGGGTTCCAAAGCTTTGGTGTTTTGCGGGTGGGCGCAACGTACGATGACTGAGCGAGCTTGAGACATGGCGATGGTCTGGAGGAGGCAGATATTGTTCTATTTCGCAATGTGATGCGTTACATAGCTCAGAGAAGTGGTCGTGGATCTGATATGTGAGGATCGCGGGACGCGAGTGTCGAGGCGCAAGTGAGATCGACCCAAGAATCAATTGATCATCATGACAGCTGCAAATGCAGCTCGCGATACCCTGGATGCTTTCTTGGCCCCACTACGATACATCTCGAGCTAGGCGCTTGGCAGTCATCGATATTGGGCAATCGGACGGCTCGAGTTTGAAATGTCCATGATCATGTACTGCTTCAACGATTATCCTCCAATCCTACGTCAAATGCGAATATGCTTGGTCGGATCTTTAGTAGTGGTTGGTCTCCGTACTTGATGTGCTGCATGGCAATCACCGTTGAGATTGACATCAATAGTAAGGAGTGGAAGTAAGTGCAACGATCGATTCACGTGTTGCAATCTTGTGACAATCCTACACTTGTCCCAAATAGAATGCATTGTTAGGTATGAGAGATGACAGGTATAATCTCAAGCTGTGTGTTGCAATGTTCTATTTATGTTCTCATGGCAATCAAGTCTTTCATGGGCTCGTTTACTGCGACAAGTATCGGGTGCTGACAGTTTGCCGCCTCTTTCCGGAGTGCAGCGATGCAGAGAGTGGAAGACGGCCCCGGACGAAATTGATAATGGCGCAATGCATGCATGATTTGGGGGAGAGAAAGCCAACTGACAAGTTTAATCACTCAATGGGACTCATTTCGAAAGCTTTGAAAACGCATGTATTGGGGGAGCGTGAGGCACTCTCTTCGAAGCCCTTTTCGACTCGTAGATGAACCAAAGCATCTTACGAAGCTCGATGGCTACTCGAAGCAGAGTCC
Organism: Xylariaceae sp. FL1019; assembly: GCA_022578705.1. Classification (NCBI taxonomy): domain Eukaryota; kingdom Fungi; phylum Ascomycota; class Sordariomycetes; order Xylariales; family Xylariaceae; species Xylariaceae sp. FL1019. The sequence continues at coordinate 156,687 of MU391990.1, read as the reverse complement.
CCCTACTATATATAAAAAGCACCAAATCAAAAACCAACGATCTAACCCTCTTTCCTCTGCCTTAACCCCTACCTTAAGGTCGTTAAATCGAACCTTCGAGTTAGTGGTACTACCTTCTTTTTTGCCCGTGGTGCCTTATGTGAGCTTATTTAGTGAGACACCGTATTGGACTACCACGGTTAAGGGACGGCGGGCGGGTGAAAAACCTCCCGACCACTACCCAAAACACCCCTTTCGTGGGAGGTGAAAAGGTGGTGACGGAGGGAAAAACCTTTATTAACGGTACGAGACGCACGAAGCCCTTATAAGGGCTGAGGCCTGGCTCGTGCGTTGGGTGGAGTCCATTGGAGATTAAACATGGGCATTTAATTACTTAATGGGACTTATTTCGAAAGCTTTGAAAACGCATGTATTGGGGGAGCGTGAGGCACTCTTTTCGAAGCCTTTTTCGACTCGTAGATGAACTAAAGTATCTTACGAAGCTCGATGGCTACTCGAAGCAGAGTCCTCTACCACTTACGCCCATCACTGTTCATTCCATTCTTTCCGGGGGGTAAATCGTGCCGTAGAAGGGGAGAAATCTACTGCCTAATGCAATGAGACGAAGTAGTGTCACACCTCACGGAGTCTTGAAAAACCTCCCGACCACCACCCAAAACACCCCCTTCGTGGGAGGTGAAAAGGTGGTGACGGAGGGAAAAACCCTCATTAACGGTACGAGACGCACGAAGCCCTTATAAGGGCTGAGGCCTGGCTCGTGCGTTGGGTGGAGTCCATTGGAGATTAAACATGGGCATGAGAGGTCGCCAAGCCTGTCCCAATTCAGCTGCCCTTCCAGAGGTAGGTGAAGAAATAAACCACACACTAGCACCCACACCGGAAATTACACCTGTTTCAGCCCTTGATATAGCCTTTTCGCAGCTACGTCACCACATATTCAATAAATCAATTAATTCATGAAATTAACGGATATCAATATTAATTGCAGCTGCATCTTTTGCCTTATTTCAATTTTTTTCTACTATTTTTTTTAGTGTTAAAATCGCTTCCCGAAATATATCAATTATGCCAGCTTATTACGACACCTTACGCCGCGCTAAAGTACGTAGCACTATCGATTATTTAGAGCAATATAGCTAATTTTTAAGGCGAAAACATATTAAAAAAAAGGTCTTTAAGTTCTTTAGAATCGACCTTCGTATTGGCTACGATATTTTTAAAAGCAAAAGCCTAAAAAAGCTTAAATCGGAAAAAGAATACCTAAATAATACGGCTTTTTTAAAGTATTCCGACCTTAATAGCAGGACGGTTTATCGTAACTTTCGCTATAGCGAAAATAAAGGGAGACCTCCGGTTTTTTTAGATAATAACGCTAAATTGGTTAAAGATTTAATAGATTATAAGCCATATAAAGGTCACCGACTTAAATGGCTTAACCTCGCGATCTTTTTAGGGGCATTAGTATTTAAAGCTAAAAGGACTATTTATAATTACCTCTGTCTTTAGCCGTATAATTACCGCTTTATACACTATAAAAAGGGACTCGATAAAAGCATTAAAAACGCTAGAGTTGAACGGGCTATACGGGAGCAGTTATTAGGGCTATTTTAGGACCTTAATTGGCGTCGAAAGTATATATTTTTTAATAAATTATACTAGGGCTTTAAACAGTAATTTAGGCGTAAAAAAGTGCTACGAAAACTAAATTAACGCGATACTTAGTGGACTATAAAGCTTTTTTAGTTTTCGAATATAGCCTTAAATAAAAAACAACGCAAAAAAGAGCGTTAAAAACAAGTCGATAAAGGAGGAATACTTATTAGCGCCTTCGGTTGCATAAGGTACGATTTTAAGTCATTACTTATCTTTTATAACACTTTAGCGAACTGTTTATTTGGTTAAATTACTGCAATATAGTTTATCGAATGCTTAAAGCCTATTTTAGCTAAATTAGAAGCCTATTTTAGTAATAAAGACTTTGTACTATGGATAAATAGTGCCTTAGCACACTACGCGATTTACACTATTTTATAGTTTAATAAACACGGCTATAAATATTTCCGTACTGTTTACGATAGCTTTAACACTAATTAGATTGAATTATATGTATTAAGAGTAAACAGTCACATTAAAAAGTACACCTAAAATAGTATAGAAGGGCTTAAAGACCTGGCTTTGGAGGGTTGGTTAAGGTTAGCGTAAAAGCGGCTAAATAAGGACCTGGAAAGCATGCCTAAACGCTAGGATAATATATATAATGCTGACGGCGAATTAATTGCCTATTGAATTGTATGCGAATCGATTTTTTTTGTCATGTTATAGGTCAATAGTGTGTTAGGAGTCAATTGAATGTGTGGTGGTGGGCTACAGAATGGGCTATTTTGCTAGTGTGTGGTTTATTTCTTCACCTACCTCTGCCCTTCATCATGCGGGCGCCTGTCGCTATCCCCTGCCCGCTGCCCGCGTGCCCGGCGTGTGCCTGATCCCATCAGAAACTCTAACTCTCCCGAGTCCCCATCTACCACTGGCCCCAGCACAGCCGCCCCCCTATCGTCCGTCTGTCTGTCTGCATCTCGCCGTCTTTCCTTTTGCTTCCGAATGACCAATTCCTGAATCTTGCTGTCCTTGCTGAGAAACAGAAGGCCGCGCTGCTTTCACCTCTAATCTTTCCGTTCCTTTTTGATTCTTCATTTCTTCAGCCTACTTACACTAACCAACCCAAACCTTGCATCTCCTCTAGCCGCCTCTCCTTTCTCCGCCACTGCCGACCTGCGACCGACATTCCATTGCCACCAGGCACCTAGAACGAACTCTTCCATCTTCCATTTCTCTCGGCAGCGTATCGCCATTTTGCATCGGAAATAACCCAATTTTCCCTACCAACACATCTTCAGCTTTCAGTGGCTCCCTGCAGTCACGATGGCAGGACGCTACGAGCGGGTGAACACCCAAGACGACGAGCCCGATACTCCCACCAGTCCATCACTCCACGCGCAAAGGATACCACATTCGCCGCCTCCATCATTTCATTCCCGCACATCATCATTAGAGAGAAGGCGCCAGAATGTCAATCCGGATCTGGCTGACGCCTTTGACACCGACGACGATGCGAGCAGCGATGACGAAGCCGATGACAGGCAACGCTTGGTCCGCGCCAACTCGATCCCCGTGACCCAGAATGCCGCGCCGCAGACCTACAACGCATCAACACCCGCACGCCCGCAGGATGTGCAAGGCGCTTCGTCAGCCGCTGGAAACAGCAGTGGGAACTCGAGGACATATGGCGGTGGGATCCAGTCAGATGGCGTCTTCTCCAATATGACGGCCAGGCCGGAACGGGGCGAGAAGATCGTAGAGGAGCAGCCTCCGGTATGTTTCTCATTCACATCTAATCAATTATGCAGAAAGCCAAAGTCAACTAACACTTCCTTCGCTAGACCTACGAACAGGCTGCCGCAGACGCCGCCCCTCCTTACTGGGAAACCACCATCCTGGCCCCTGGTCTTGGCGGCCCCGATGAGGTATATATCGACGGCATGCCCGTCGGCTCCATCTTCAGCTTTGTTTGGAACGGCATGATCAGTCTGTCCTTCCAGTTCGTCGGTTTCCTGCTCACATATCTCCTACATTCAACACACGCCGCCAAGAATGGTTCTCGCGCCGGTCTTGGCATAACATTGATCCAGTATGGATTCTACATGAAAGGGACAAGCGACGACGGCATGAGCGGTCAACCCTCCGACGGCTACGCACAACCCCCAGACCCGAACAGCCACGACTTCGACCCGAATGCAGTTACTACGAGCAACGGCGACGGTTCGTCGAGCTGGAGTGATATCGGAAGCAGTGAATGGATTGCGTACATCTTGATGATAGTCGGCTGGTTTGTACTCATTCGGTCTGTCAGTGATTATGTCAAGGCAAGGAGACATGAGAAACTGGTGTTACAGAGCCCGGATAGGGGTCTCGGTATCCCTATCATTGCGGAAGGCGAGAGCCCTGCGACTGTGGTATAGGGCACTGTTCCTTTCGAGAGCTTATACTGAGGACTTACAAATTAGCGATTCGATTTTTTCGTTATCATACTCTTCATGTCGGGAAGACGGAGAGAGAGTTGAGCTTGGAGTTCGGAATGGGTGCGGGACATATAGCATAATGATACATAGCATCCCCGTTGAACTGTGTTTGATATATACTTGCTACATGTTAATATTGCTTGCACTTGGAGATATGTAGAGATGTTTCTCTGTTTTGGATTCGTATTCATATTGGTTGGTCAGGAGGTTTGACATGTCCCTAAGAGTGTGAGTTAAGAGGCATATAAGGACACAAGTTGTGTTATTGGCAGCAAGGGTGACGAATTGTCAAATATTCGAGCTCGAGACATTTCCGTCTTAATATAGATGGACAGTTTTGACCTTATGTTGGTTCTACTAAGTTAATGCAGACACGTTACATGCTATCGACTCTGATAAAAGGGAGTAAAAGAATCCGACTATACGCCACAAAGTCTATTCGGATGACGTGATGAGAAGCTAAGCGGTGATTATCCGGACGCAATTCTTTTTTTATCAGGCATGTTGAAATATTGTCTCGTCCGTGCAATATCGCTATCCCATTTGCTGCGCCCTTGCACAAACCATGCCATAATCTAGGCGCCCGGCCGTCTGTTGCTGTATAAAAATACATCGACGAGCTTTCCTCATCTGCGAGCTTCTCTTATGCGCCGGACAAATTCGTCTGCCTCTGCTCAACCTACGGTATCTTCGTAGTCGACTTGCCCTCTCGGCCGCGAGATTTATGCGGTTATCATCCTAGCGGCCTCGCATCCATAGGGCAAAGAGTGAGATGGATTGGAAATTTTATTTTTTAAACGCTATTAGGTAAATACCTAATTGATATCCTATCTATATTATAAAGTCCAACAGTGCAACATGCTCTTCGGTTCAGGAGTCTCGGCCGGCCTGAATGAGTGTATAATATCGATTAATGGGATAACCGGTCTCATGGCTTCAGCTTGCTTGTTGTTATTAACAACGTCTTCGACCGTATCATCAATTCGTCTTGTGGTTTTTTCAAGCTCCGCAACCTTGTGCTCAAGCTTAAACTAGAGGTAACTTATGAGTCGTAGGTGCCGAGGTCCTGTTTAAGTTCTGTGATGCTCTGAACGCTGGCACTCTCTGGGCTAGCTATGGAGCTCAGCGATGCCGACTTCTATGAATTATCAAGATGGTAGACGCTCGTCGTACCTACCGGGCCAGTCACGTTGTTAGATAGTTGTATCTATATATTAGCCACTCTAGAAATCTCCTCAATTGACGCAGGCAACTTGCCCTGCAGCATCCCTTATACAGCCGTCTCGTACCTTGAATTATAGGTAACATCTCTATTTTCTACATCTCCTGCTGCAGTTCTGACACTCGTTCGAAAGACAACGCAGTCTTCCTCAGTACACATCGACCATACTCAACACAAATACACGCACTTTCAAGATGTCAGCCATCAGAATCATGACTCAGAAATCCACCACCACTTCCCAGCGCAAGTCGCGCGCCAACCCTTTTGCAGGTACAGCCGCAGACTCCCCGGACTCGCAAAAGCAGTGAGCTCGAGCTCTTTGAGAGTACCGATGAAATGCGGAATCCTTCCAACGTATGTAGTACCGGACTCGTGTTCAAATGGATATGTGTTACACTGTCCACGTTCCGGTGCCTTGGGACCATTCTAGCAGCCGTGAAACCCTCTTCCATCCATTCTACTGCTGCAGTAACCTCTTGCAACAACAGCAGCCGCGTAACCCTTTTCGTATCTACCTACTACCACCATAACCTTTCGCAAGGACCGCAGCAAAAGACATAAAGATAGATGTATGTGTCAAGTGAGCTTGGGGGGTAGGAGTGATAGTGGCGAAGTAAGAACTGATGAAGAATCATCTGAAGTTGAAACCCTGGAAGTCTTCGATTAAGTCTTATGGGCCTTCGTCATATAGGAGAGGAGGACGAAGTGACATAGGCCGTGTTGGTCCACCGGTAAGTTCAGTGACAGTGATCTTGGGTGACAGATCACCATGTCTCAGTAGCGCCGATCGTAAAAATAGGTCGTATGGATGTAGACAATATCTCCTGGCAGCCGGTTGGCTACCTCAAGCGCGATACCCCTGATTCTGGTCTAGAGCCTCAATGTTTATATTCTGCTGTTCGAACTTGCGGACAGAAATCCAGCACCGTGACTGACTTCATATTGACATCATACCTCACTGGTATGTCCGATAGCCATTCGAATTAGTAGGCGTAACTCCTGATGTCTCGGATGGAATTTTGGGTTGGGGTGGCCGTCATGAATAGCACGGCCTTCTTTCTACTGATGCGTAGCATGCGTGAAAGGGTGTTCTTTGGGTTTCGTAAAATGAGCTCTTTTAGCCATTCCGAGTAGGTCTGCGACGCACGCAAACGAGGATCGGTGGTAACACCTTGTGAGGGGAGACGACGGTCGCCGAGGTCGCGGTACACCTAAGCGAAGTTCAGATCGTGAGGGAGAGGTTTGATCGGAAGTTCAGGACGGGGATGTCTGTTGCGAGGCACTAGATTTACGTTGGCAGCATTATACGGTTGCAGGTCAGGGTTGTCGAGCTGTGCATTGACTCGTCGCTGTAGTTCGTAATTTAGCGAGCGCATCCGTAATAACATCACCTTCGATACCGCAATGGCTCCGGGCCCAATCCTTACCCTCGTTTGTTCGCGTCATGGCCCTTCAGGTTCACTATGGTCGACTGCACATCCTCCAAGTAGCTACATCTGAGATAGATCCGGCGCGGAAACCTTTTGTTTCTCAAGTCGCTTGTCTAGTTGGCCCAGATTGAAAGGAACTCAACGATGACATCGAGGGATTTAACCCAAGCCTTACATTTGGCCTAGCAGCGTTCCGAAGATCTGGTGAAGCGGCCATTCGAAGAACCTGTAAAGCGGCGATCTGAGCATCTAATGAGAGGGCGATTCGGAACTATCTTTCTTGTCACCGGCTTGGCTGTATATGAAACTTCCTCCGCCCAAGTGCCCAGAACGCCACTGTATTTGTCAAACTCAGAATCTTCTCTTCTTACGCTGCAGAGGGATAACGTCGAAGGGGCCAGGGCTGAAATCTGAAAGATGTCAGCCGCTCTGTCAGCAAGAAGCAGAGCACCGAGAGAAAGGCACGGAAGCATTAGGGGAGTGTTATCTCAAAGCCTTCTAGGAAGATGGAAGAATGAGAAAACGAGAACGAGACCGAAAAGCAAAAAAGGGAGAGTGTAGAAAAGAACGGCAAGACAACGATATAAAGGAAGGAGAAGGCCCTGGACTTGACAATGACCATCTTAAAACGGCGCCAATTCGGGTCATTGACGGGGTATTTCTTCTTCATTCTTGTCTTGCATAACAGTGGTCAGGGCAGATGACACCTACCGGCATTTTAGCTATAGTCGCAATCGCGTTCGCGGCGTGTGCTTCTTTCTTTGGGGAATATAATTTCGATTGTTGCCCCCCAGCCTTCAACGGCTGGCTTCCAACCATCTTGGATGACGTAGCCGAATATTTGGCATAGGATCTCGCTAGGAAATGTAGGGAGAGACATATTGCGTCGGCGAGTCGTAGAAGCTATTCGGTCTAGTTTCAACGAGCAAGGCAATGGAAACTTGACCTTTCACTGTAATTCGCGTCACAGGAGCAGGCAGATTGGCAGATGGGAAGAGAGTAAAAAGGGAAGAGGACGGCTAGCAGAGCCCGTGGTTGAAATAAAACTGGTCTCGGCGGTCCGAAGAGCCGATACCATCGTGAGGCTCGTGATGTTGAAGCTCTCGTAGTACGCTTGGCTCTCCTCGAGGCTCGCCTCGAGGCACAAGGCCCTCTTCTTCTGGCTCAGAACAATGCAGTTGACCGGCCTCGCTTCTATCTTTCTTCCGAGTCTTCGTTGCGTTAATTTCGGCTCTTCCTCCAGGTGATTTATTAACCAGGTTAGGACGTTTGGCGCCGATGGTAAACCATCTCTCCCAAGTGGCCACGCTTATGAAAAGGGGTGAGAAGACGCCGGGCTACGATCATAACGTAATCGTACCGAAACGGGGTCTCCAACCTCTGTCTGAAGCTATGTCGACGTTGGTTGCCAGGGGCGACAGAGAGATAAGTGGCCAAAATTTCGGGGTCACCAGTGACCATCCTTGCCTCTGATATCAGGACGCAGTCATATGACAAGAAGCGAAGCATATTCAGCCACTTGAAAGATAGTGGATGTTCAGGGGAAGATATCCATTGCTGATGATAGTGAGTGAATGTCGAATATTTGTTGTTGGAATGATGTTTGGATGTAATGATAGCATCCAAAATTTTTCATGACACAAATGTTCGTGGAGATGAGAGAAGAGAAAGGGAGAGGACTGGCTCCCTGATCCCCCAGACATGATGTGTTCCTTGAGACAACATTAGAGTTGACATGCTTCCTTCCTCCTTCTCTGGCTTGTCTAATATTACCAGTGCCCATTGACAGTCTGCCAGACTTAGTAATCAACACAAATATTGGAGATCCCCAGTTCTCAACGGTTTCAATAACGCCCGGCGCAGACGCGATCACGTCGCTCGTCCTGTCCCAATTGTGAGGCCGACTGAAATAAAGCTTGCCTGCCTGAAGTTGGTGAAGTTATCACCCCGCGTAGAACACATCGAAGTCCCAAAGCAATTCGTCAATTCAGAAGGAGAACTAGGTATCACTTATCAGGTCTGATATATATGCCTATAAGTACGCCTTGATCTATACGGAAGGCTATTCGTCTGGCTATTCGATAATACATTTTAGGCTGGAATTCACTTGCCCCTTCATAACGAGGGAGCAATGTGTTGCAGTTGGATGAAAATGTGGCAGAGCGACTATACACGTCCAGTCAGTTCCGTTGAGAAGAGTCGCTCTGTGGCGTCATTTGCTCGGATTCCATCATAAGACCCAAGTCTTCATCAAAGTATGTGTCTTTGGGTTCTGCCATGAAAGAGGCGCCTGCAGATATTGGTGTCGATGCACGAATGACTAAGAAGCCTTTGCCGAATTGTAGGGTTTTGATCAGTGCTTTATGCATGCGCATGGTTAGATCGTTAGCCTGTTCGTTCGTGGCATAAAGCTTTCAAAAACCCGAATTACGAGCACATTGTAAACGTGATGATCTACAAGATCAAGGCTAAGTCACCCCATACGAACCACATCCCTGCCATAGATGTCGACGTCTACCTCAAGGAGCACAACTATCAAGACCTACAGAATGAGGTCAAGAATTTCAACGACACAGACCAAGACACTGTTGCTGTCGTTTGATCGAGTTCAGACGATTTAGGGTGTAGTCAGCGATCTTCTGTGCCGTTTGTATGATGAATAGCTCGAACCCTTCGAAATTCTCAAAGAGACCTAGGTAGTCCTCTTATATCGGACTGTTGATGGTGCTACCCAACCACGACGAGACAAAAATGGGGGAGATCATGCCCCCTCCACCGGCGATTTCCCGACCTCAACACTCATACCACACTACTTAGTTTCTATCTTAATCATGCTTTGAAGAAGAGCTAGACTTACTGGCGTCGCCAATGACGATAGTGCCGTTATTATTTCGAACGCCGGGAAATATATTATCAGTCCTCGAAGATGGCCGCTCTCGAGACATAAATACTTAGTATCGAAGTTCAGGTTGAGCAATGGACCACCGATTACATCGAGTCCTGCTTCACCATCCCTTTCTTTGACTTGCCTTAGTTGGTGTCCGAGTCCTTCGGGTGGATTCTGTGGAGTTGACTGACTTTGTTCTTCACTTGTTTGCCACACTTATCCCGAACCTTTTGTCACTCCTATTCAATTTTCCACGGCCCCAGAAAAGCCGGCAGCAGAAAGATAGCTCCAGCGGGACCAGGGACCGGATGACCCAACTTACCGCGAAAGGAAGCAAGGAATTAAATGAGAATACCACAATCATCCGGGCAAAATAGTAGAAATTCTTCGTGCTACTCTCTCTCTTGCAGACACTAATACTCCGTATCTCTCTCGTGACAGCAACCCTAGACCATCTGACCTCGTCGTCGCCTGTATTCTACATCGCCGATCAAGTATCATGACTCCATCACACTCTCACTGCGGGCACCCTACCCTTGCATTACCCTCTCGTCGTCGAAGATCTTGGTGAACTGCTGTTGTCGTCATTTTGGGGATGACAGTCCGAAGGGTCATGCGCCGCAGATGGTTCCGCCTATCGTTAAGGTCGATGAGCACACGGACTCGGTGTAAGACGTTGAGGGAGGAGTCGGCAAAAAATCGCTTCTCTCGATTGACATCCCAGCCATACAATGCGATAGATCGGGTCTTGCCTTCCGCTATCTGTTCGGCAGAGAGACCGCGGTATAGGAAATTGTTCAGATAGGCATCGAGTTCTTCAACAAAGGTCTGCATTGTGACGATACGGGTCTCGCAATTGAATTGATGTCGATAGGATTGGCATACGTGCCTTTAGAGCTAGGCATTGTGCTGTTGTCTACTTAGATTCTAACAAGATGCGTACGGCTTTAATTAAGCTAAGTGTGTGTTGATATTGCCCAAAGGCGAAAGTAGCTGGCATTGAATTGGTACATATACACTCCTACTAGAGGCGCCGACAATTCATATGTTAGTCGATCGGATAATCACCGCTAACAGCAGTGGACCGACAATACCATATCTACCTAGAGTGCGAGTGACGGTCCGCATTGGCAGTATACCCGAGATGTCAACAAGGAAAGGCTGCGAGAAGCGCTGTTCAAAAGCCATGCTATCCACGTGGTGTGGATTAGAGACAAGACTGCTTTGCCGCATCTCATGTTTGACCGTATGCTGAACAGCCGCGAGGGTAGCTATATCAAGAAGCACCGTGGCAAGCCATTGCCGAGTGACCCACTTGATACGAGAGCAGCGACTCCCGCTTACGATGATGCGAAAGGCATATACTATACATCCCCTCGCGAGAAGGCGAGGGTACAGCGGATTGCACGAATTTCGTTCGAATAGAGCAACGCTTGTGCCATAGCTTTGACGTACGCGCCTACTTCAGTATAGACAGTCATCCTTATGCTTGATTCACTACCCCGTCTACTTTGCTTGATGCTAAACGCTCATCATAATGGTTTATATCTGTTGGCTCACTCGACTTGACAGATCCTGCTTATTAAGGTTTTCAGCAAATGCCAAAACAGGCACAATCGGCGTCGCGACAGCATAAACGCTTAATCTGCAAGAAGGAACAAATCATGAGGAAAGTGAGCTGGGTACTATCCTGTCGCGTTGTCGTCGATAATACACGGCCAAGAAGATAAGGTTGGGGTTGGGGCTTCTCCACCGCCGGGAATGATCCTGGGACGATCAGTACTACCTACGACATTATGCATGATAAGGTGAGTAGATGATCCAGAAACACCTATATCCACTGTGCCAATGCAGATTCCTGCGGTAAATGGATTCCGAGAGGGGAGAGGACGACTTTATGACATGAATATCATGTTAGTCACCAATTCCCGTCTTCTAGAATTTCAAAATCAATCCCACCTTCTGATTACCAATTCTTCAATGGTCGTCTACTATGCATTACGAGATGAATTTTCTGAAGAATCGTTCCGTATTCCTGATTCTCAGCTGTACCTTGTTGTTTGCTTTCCGGGTCGCGGGTCAAGCCTCTAGCGGGACCGAACGACGGGTACGTGTCAATGGTCTATATGCCAATGTTTTTAACGATATTATAAGTGCCTTCTAAGCCTCTCCATATTTGTACTCTTTGAGTCTCACAGCAGGAGATGTCATCAGCTGCCTTTCATTGGCTCATCATGTTGGAACTTTGGGGTTGTTACTGTCTTGCCTGGACAACTGCGCTGCCTTAGGTACACTGTATAGGATAATGGCATTACCACGTAGCTTTTATTATGAAACTCATATGCGGCCATAACTAACACCCAAGCAGTCGATGCAGCTTGACCTATCTCCTCACTACAACAACAAAGCCTTTGGCACATCTCCAGGAGAAGCTTCTTTCGACATATTGGGACAGTCATACCCGCCTCCTTGTTCTAGCAACTCGCCGTACTACACATCCACATCAACAGGCATCGTCTATTCGTTTCCTGGCGATCTAGGCCCCGGGAATGCCGATAATGTGATCAGCAATGGCCAGACGATCACTATCCCTGCGTCTTGCACCGGAAACACTTTCTCGGTCTCTTTCCTCATAGCAGGAGACGTAGAGTTCTCCACCGTTTCAGGAAACGTCACTTTCCAATATAATGATGGGAGCAATTCCAGCTATGAAATGCGGACGCTTGCTTGGTATAGCTGGCTTACGCTGAATAGGGGGGAGATTGTGTTTCCGTATAGATTCACGAATGAGGGTGTATATTGGAATACGAGTCATGTTTTCGAACGCACTGCTGCGTTGACACCGGGGAAGCAATTGCATAATATCACACTACCGACTGTGGAGGAGGGCGATACTAGGCTGCACGTTTTTGCTATTTCGCTTTGGAGTGGGAGTGTGTCTGTAGTCGATGTGCAGAGTGTGAGGCCTACACAGAAGTGGTTTGAAAGCGGCGAGCAGGTCGTTGAGGTCATTATTAATAACGTCGGCGAGAAATGCGTCACAGGAGATGGTATCAGTGTTGAAGTTCAAGGGAAAGGTTTCAATACGTCGACGCCCGGGAGGGTGAAGAGACTCTGTCCTGGAGATCAGAAGATGGTTGCGATTGGTGTCAGAGGAGAGTCTGACGGAATGGGGAACGTGAAGGTGGTGATCGAGGGAGATGGGATTAGTAACAGCATTGATGTCGAGGGCGTTGAGATCGGGTTGATAGAGTGGAGTGAGAACTTGGACACACTGGCAAAGCATGAGGCTCCTGATTGGTACACTGGTGCAAAGTTCGGCATCTTTATACATTGGGGTGTTTGTAAGCAATCTACCATTGTCTGAAATGCTAAGTTACTGACAGGTTTCCAGACTCTGTACCTGGCTGGGGAAACTCAACACCATACGAAAGCTATGCCGAGTGGTTCTGGTAAGTGTCGAGAATCGCGACTATATTCAATGCTTACTCAAGGCAAAGGTGGTATTCAACCCATCATCCCCAAGCTGACCGCTCAGACTTCTACGATTATCGCCTCAGAACCTACGGTGCGAACTGGTCCTATGACGACACATTTCCCAGCTTCACCGCATCGAAGTTTGATCCTAAGGCTTGGGTCGATCTCTTCGCCGACGCTGGGGCACAATACTTCGTGATAACAAGTAAACATCATGATGGGTTCGCTCTGTTTAACACAGGCGGGACAAGCAATCGCTCATCTTTGCACTACGGACCTAAACGCGATCTGCTAAAGGAACTATTCGACGCAGCTGCAACTTACCAACCGTCGCTCCATCGAGGAACTTACTTCTCACTACCAGAATGGTTTAACCCGGATTTTGGTCCCTATGGATTCGACCAACTCCCGGTCTCTTCAGACCCGGGCACTAGTTCCTGGCCCGGTGTGCTCGCACGAAATCCGTATACTAATGCCACGGAACCATATACTGGCCATGTCCCCGTTTTTGACTTTATAACCGACGTCATGCTTCCGCAAATGCAGACTCTGGCTTTTGACTATGGAACAGAGATCATGTGGTGTGACATCGGTGCTGCTAACGCAAGCGCACGGTTCGCAGCTGACTGGTACACGAAAACACGCGAGGAAAATCGACAGGTCACTATTAACTCTAGATGTGGTCTCGCTGAGGTCGCAGATTTCGACACGCCAGAGTATGCGACGTTCGCCAGTGCGCAGAGCAGAAAGTGGGAGAGTAATCTCGGCATGGACCCGTATAGCTATGGGTATAACAGAGCGACGAAGGACGAGGAGTATATGAACGCTACGCAGATCGTGAAGATGCTTGTTGATGTTGTCGCTGGTATGTATAGTGCTTCTAATCGAAATCGCGAGAACGCAGTTCGATCTTTGCCTTGTGCTTAGTTGGCTAACCTCTTTGAAGTGAGAAACTTCAGTGTGCCTATGACTATGTTGGTAGGTAATGTTAGCTGACCGATTGCAGAAAAATGGGAACTTGTTACTCGATATCGGCCCCCGCGCTGACGGCACTATCGTCGACATCGAAATCGAGAATCTTCGAGAGGCTGGCCGCTGGATCCGTGCTCATGGCGAAGCGATCTTCAATACGACGTATTGGTTCGTACAAAGTGAGCTGATTGATGACGCAACCGATGTGAGATTCACGCAAACGGACGAAGCATTTTATATATTGTTCCTCGAGAAGCCAACAGCGGTAGGTGGGCAGATAAGCCTGCCTGTGGCATTGCCTATCGTCTTAGGCGATGAAGTAAGCTTGTTGGCTATTGAGGGAGGGGAGAGCCTTGAGTGGAGCGAGTCTACTGATGAAGAGGGACGAAAGGTGCTCAAGATACAAGTGGATGATGGGCTGTTAGATCAAGAGGAGTACTGTTGGGTTTTCAAAATCAAGTACGGCTGAGGCAAGCTATACTCGAAAGGTGCTTCAGGGTTCCATTTAGTTCAAGTATCACGTCGATAGCTTCGTTGAAATTTATGTTTCCAGGGAATATTGTTTCCGTTTAGGAGCCTTCTATACCTTCGCACTCCGGGCTGCTACTCGTATGGCAGACCCCGCGGCAACAATAATCTCAGTCAAAGAACAGCGCACTCCAGAGTCTACGCAAGCCAACGAAGCATATAGCAATATCCACGTTCAAAGATATCGACGCTGATCACACTTCCGCTAGAATGATAATCTACTGTCATGTTTCATTGCAGAGTCATCACGACAATTTTTCCTACAGACCATGAGGTGCCGTACATCCCACATCTACTATATTATGGAGACTCATTGCGGTAAATGACCCCCAAATCAATTGAAAACAGTCAAATGGATTTATTTGATTCTTGACTATGTCACGAGTCACGCGTGGCAAACAGCAGGAGCCATCCAAGGCCCCAGCCAAGCGGCCAAGGCTTACGACACGTATTCGAGTTCGTCGATTTCATTTCGATGCTATCTTGTTCCGCCTCAGCCCCTCGACAAGAGGATGCCCATTTCTCAAGCTCATGTCAGTGACACCGAGCATTTCCCCGGGCAGAATGAAGGGTTTGTTCCAAAGCCGGTATTTCGACTTTCGGGACTTGGCCAAATCGGTTCTTTCGACGCCTATATTTGTCTCCGCCACTCGACTTCAGAGCTGAGATATCGAAGAAGACGGAAATTTGCAAGAACAAAATTATATAGGAGCAACTCAGATACCCTGATCTACCACTCAACTTTGTAATGTTTCTCACTCTTCAAATTTAGGACTGCAGAAAGCCCATGGAGAACGAGCACGAGAAGTATACACGACGTTATCTGAGTACGTCAACAAACAAACGAATTCCAGACGCGATATCCTTGAACGTTCCGAAGACACAAGAAGGCCCTTGTTCTTGGCATGTATATCAGGAGACTTGCTATTGGGAGACATATAAGCCGGGTAAAATCACAACAGCCGAGCATGGTGGCGCTGTCCAACCGATCAATCAGCGCACGAAAGGATGACCAGTCTTTCTAAATGCGGTAGTGAAACCAATAAAGAAAATGAAAGGCTCTACCCAATCAAAATTCCGTGTCTATAGACACATGGGCTGCGTTCGACCTCTGTCTGCTCGGCAGTTCAGATTGAGTCAGTAGCCCTGGGGACAGTAACAATCCTTAAGGATGCCATAGCACGGAAAATTCCCTATATCGTTGCGAAAGATTCTCCGGTGCGATCATACTTTCTCTCCTTGATCAGCTGTCATCATTCGTTTTCAATAGTCTTGTCACACTTTGATCTGCCTGTCGCCTACCAAAAGTCAAAGCCCAAGATGCAGTTGACATCTCTCGCTGCCACTGTGCTACTGGCGCAGAATGCCGCAGCACAATTCAACATGCTGCGCTTCGCGTGCTCGCAGCTTGTTGTCGACCGTATCGACCCCTTAGTCAACCCAGGAATGCAATACTCGCCGCATCTTCATCAACTCGTGGGCGGAAACTCGCTCAACATGACTATGGACCCCACCACTCACGACCTAGCAAGCTCAACGTGCACTTCTTGTACATTCGCACAGGACAAATCCAACTACTGGACTGCTGTCATGTTCTTCAAGGCAAAGAATGGCACATATAAGCGTGTTCCTCAAGTTGGCAACGGCGGTCCACAGGGTGACTTGGTTAATAACGGCGGGCTGGACGTTTACTACATCCCAAGCGGCAAAGTCACCGCGTTTAAGAAGGTGAGAAAAGTGATCAGGAGGCAATCGAAAACGATGGAAGCTCATATGCATGACAGGGTTTCCGTATGCTGGCTGGTAATGCCGCCAATACCGACTCAAGCAAAGTGACAAAGGCAAACATTTGCCATCGTTGCTGGACATCAACGAGTGAGAACCAATTCATCGGCGGCGCTCCTTGCACTGGGTCAGATACCGTTGATATCCCCGCGTCCAACACCTGCAAGATGATCCGACAGACCATCATCTTCCCCACGTAAGTTTTCGCGCTCTAACTAGCATTGCGACTCTAGCAAGAGCAACAGAGAGGACGCAATCTTATTGACTACGTCGTTAGATGCTGGGATGGCACGAACCTTGATAGCCCAGATCACCAGAGTCACGTTGCTTATAGCTCGGGATCCGGGGCGACCGGAGGCGGTGCTTGCCCTTCGACTCACCCTGTCAAGCTTCCTCAGATTATGTACGAACTCATGTGGAACGTAACGGAATTCACGAGCTCGTCCGACTATCCTACCGACGGCTCCAACCCATACATCTACAGCATGAACTTGGGGTAAGACAGTGTGACTCTCACGACCTGCCTTCACTAGCTAATAAGTTGTGCTTTTGCAGTGGATCTGCTGCTCACGGTGACTACGTCTTCGGCTGGGAGGGCGACACTCTGCAGAAGGCCATGGACAACAACTGCAACCTCAACACCGACTGCGCTGCGGCAGGAATCAAGGCACAGACGCCCGCTCAATACAACGCCTGCACGCTCCAGCAGCAATCTCCAGAGACTGTTGACGGCTGTAAGTTGCATATATTTCCACTTAACGGATGCGAGACTAATCAATACACTCAGGGATTGCGGAGCTACCCATCGGCTCGCCTGCGATCAAGGCATAGAGCTAGACTTGACGAGTCTTTACATTCACTTAGAATTGCTTCCCATGTAAAGCGCTGAGCATAGTAGCGGGTGGCGGATTGGCCAAGTTTGGTCTTCTGCCTGGTTTCCTCATGGTGCACTGAGCTGTATACATTCACTTCGAAATAGTAGTCATCAGATCGTCTGTCTTCAACCAGAAATCTACCTTTCTGTAATAAGACGCTGCTATTCATGTCGTATCCGGATGCCCACAGAATGTGCATGTGATGTGATAATAGTGCTTGATACAGGATGACGGACCGTCCTGTGACCAAAAGGGCCGACATTGTACAACATGAAGCCTGGAGATTTGTCTCATCCAAAGTTGGGCTTGAAGACAGTGTTTATATTCACAAGTGGTGACCTCATCTAGTATTTGATTGCCGAGAGTCCATTCAGCACATGTCAGCTCATTATTACTTTTTGTCTGTCCTGCTTGATCGTAACTCAAGTGTATTGGCAATTAAGCTATGTGAAAAAAGTCGCAAGGGTAGAATGCCAGAATCAATACACACATGGGCTTTACGTAGTCTGAACTCGCATGGAACTGGGTCGGTATCAAGTACGACTGATTTGGCGAGCTCGTCGTATTGACAACATAGAGCGAAAGCATGTATGAAGCGATTCCCGAAGTCATATTTCTATCGAATTCTTCTGATTGTATTCTCCCAGTTTTCGCTACTATAACGTTAATTCGTACTGCGCAAGCATGATATGACCTTGAAAGTCCCGAACAAGCCATCAAGCGTTCTGTGCCACAAGCTGAGCAAAGTTCGCATTCCCAGCACTGGCAAAATCATGATCCCAGTAGTTGTACACATCATGGACGTTGATCGTGGCTGCGCTTGACGCACTGCTGGGCTTCGTCTTGGAGTATGCAAAGGCCAGACGGTTGGATCCATTTGCATTCAGAGTTATGTTAGTAGTTCCGCTGCCGACGAATGAAGAGCATCCGCTGCACTTGGCAGTAATTTGCCAATGTGTGCCATTTGTCTTAGTTCCCGTCTTCAGAACTTGGAGTGTGGCTCCAGTATATAGTGACGGTGCCGTATGCGAACTAAATAACACAGAAGGTCAGGCTACAAAGAAGGAAGCAGAGACAAGAGGAGGTGCAATTGCATGAGGCTTAAAACATACGTGGCACGTCGAACAGATGCCACTCCGGTGCTCCCGGAGAGCCACCCAATCGTGAGTGGACAGTAGACCATTTGCCCTCCCCAGGCTATTCCCGTCCAACCTACGGCCACTGGCGCTATGATCTGTAGAACGAGATCATAGGCGCCGGTAGCTGGGCTGGGGATGGCTATGCGAAACGTGACGCTTGACCCTATCGCATATGCGGCAGCATATTCTGAGAAGGTGAACCCAGTCTCCGGATCCTTAAAGACAGACGAGTCTGCAGCGATTCCTCCAGACACTAATCATAACTGTTAACACTGCGTATCGTTACAATTCCAGGGCACTCACCGGAACCCAATAGTACCGCCAGGTACGACAGCCCCAAGTTCCAACGCATAGTGAGACAAAAGTGGTTGTCGCCTGAATGAAAGTGTAGTAGTTGATGAGAACCAGGACGATACGCCTACTACAAACTGTGTCTAATATCCTGTCCTTATGATATTGACTAGAGATAAGATGATTATCTCGGGTAGATAGGAATTCTCAAATCGCGACTACTAACAACTGGTGATGCACTGGCGACGGCAGAAGGTATAAGGAAATTGGCAGGCTTGTATTATGTCTAAAGGTCGAGCTATTTTAATGTGCTTCTGGCCACTTATCTCATGTCTACGATACCGGGAGGTCGGCTAGGAACAACGCGTCAGTGCGAAGAAGATCACCAATATAACTGGACCGACCATGGTTCGCAGACGGTAGAGTCGCATTGAAACCGACATCAACCTTTTATTTGGTAGTTCCGCTGAGGAGAGAGGCCGTTCTTGGAGAAACGGAACCCGCGATGTCGTATTTGGGGATAAAGCCCGTGAAGCCAGCATCCCCAGCAGATCTTCTCTATTTAGCCGTATATTAGCTGGACGTATCACAATAGGGGTCAACGGAACGAAACGCCCTATCTGAGCCTGTGATTGACCCAACTATTAATAGAAAACGGTTGAGTGCCGCAGAGCTGTCCTATTGCGATCTTGTGATTAACTGTCATGACAAGCCCCTTATCCCAAAAGCAGGAATCGAGTTATTCCAAGGCTTGGCCACCACCGAACAATGAACCTCAGCGCGAGAGTTGGTGATCTGGTGCCACTTCCAACCCAAGCTGTAAGATACCATCCCACGACATTAGAGACTCATCAAGATAGCAGGTGTGCAATCAAAGAAGCTTGCGGACAACGGAGGATGGATCGAAGTCTAAAGATCGGGCTCGTTGCCAAGAACCCCCAAGAATGCAGGTAATAAGTAACTGAGGACAGTTCGACGAACCATAAATGATTATACCGATGCAATACATGCGAATGATCTACTCTTGACATTATACGATAGCTGCATTAGGCCAGTTGCCACGAACCGGGTCCCACGTGCACCACAGAAGGATGCCAAGTATGCCACACAACCCTCACTAGAGCTACTCAGTGCATGTTCGCCCAAGAAAGGAAGTGTCACGCTGAAGCATCTCTGACTGGACGGATGACGTAAATCACCTTATACTCCTAGGGTGCTGAAAAGTCCCATGCAGCCGTTCAGGTCGTGAACAGGCCGAGGCAAAGACTCAAGCAGTCATGTATGTACTCAAGATAGAGACGACGACGCTCCTAGGATTGAATATGTTCATTTACCTCAGATGAATTTACACCTTGGAAGAAACTGGCAGACACTGGTGAAAAATGAAGAATAGGGCAAGCCTTCATTGCAATGCGCACTTAGACGTTTGGAAGGCGTCGATGAGAATGCTTTCGCTGTAAAGAACTCGAACATTGATTAGCTGCCGGCAAACGGTTTATGACGAGCATAATGAAGGAGAAAGCATGATACGACGGCGCTGCTCGCAATTAAAAGTATACACTCGCCAGGTGTAATAGATGCAGTAGAGTTGATCAAGGCTGAGCATGCCCTATTTCGCAGCTGAACTTTCGTTCTCACTTCCGTTCTTACAACATCTTGTCCAACATATGACAAAGACACCCATTTGAAGTATGCTTTTGGCCATTGATGTCTGCGCTGTATTGCGGTATGAATATCCCACAGCTAGAAGTCGAAATTGAGAAGACCTACTACCACTATAGTCTATACCGAAAACCAAACGCTTTCCAATCAGTAACGTCTTCGTAGTCCTCTGGCCTCAACTGAACTTCATTCACAGCATTCCGTTCCTCTCCATTTACATCAACGACCTTGCCACCACCAACGGCCCCCGATGTCCCCGCATTGCCTTCAAAGCCCTCAAGTCGCTGCCGGCGCATATTCTCGTACTGCAAGTAGAGCCTCAAGCCCAAGGCGAAACCGATGACCAGCGAGTAGCACACTAAGATCGCGCGGAAAGCAGTATCGTAAGTTGGCGCTTCGTCTGAGATGAATAGCTGCGGCCCTGCGATATTACCAGTGCAATACGCGAGAAACAACAACGCGGTACATGTCATTTTCTTCGTAGTCCCGCGATAGTTTGACTGCACAAGCGATAGTAAAAGCGGCAGAGCAGATGGCCCAGTGGATAGCAGGAAGTAACCGAAGAGAGACACGCCCTTCGGTATATCACTTCGTCTTGAAATGAGAGCTGATCCGGTAATAGGCGGCAAGACAATGAGTGCGATCAATACACAGTTCATTGATCGAAAGCGTCCCGCTATCCAGCCTGTGCCGGAAATGGAGATGATACTAATGACTGAGTAAGGGATATTGATTAATGTCGACTGGAGTGATGTGAACCCAAACGATTTGATGACCAGATTGGCGTAATTCTGCGTCCCTCCGTTAGGGATTTGGCACAATAGTGCAATACTCCAGATCAACCACGTCTTAGGATCAACCAAGCACTCACGCACCTGATCCCATTTCCAAGCCGTCTTCTCTGTCCGTCCCGTCCCCGCGATGACAACACGGTCCGCAGCCCACTGTCGGTCCTCAGGCGACAAGAACTTGGCCGTCGTGATCGAGTCGGGCAGGAACAAAAGCACAGCGACACCGAGTAGGAAAGTGAGAATACCCAAGATGATGAACATCCACCTCCACGGTCCGACATCATCTTGAATATGGCCAATACCATACGCAAGCAGCGACGACACAATCCCACCCACAGAGTTCCCCGCAAACCATATCCCGGTCCTTACGGGTATCTCATCTCTCGTCCACCACGTCGACGTAACGAAGACCAGCGCGGGCGAGACAGTGGCTTCGAAAATCCCCAAGAAAAAGCGCACGGTAACCAATCCGCCAAAACTCGAGCACACAGCCGTCAAAGCCACGACGATACCCCATAGCAGGGTATTACCAGCGAGGTACTTGCCGATCGGCAGCCGCGCAATGAGCAGAGTCGTGGGATACGACGCTAGCAAGAACCCGAAGTAGAAAACACTGGAAACCCAGGAGTATTGATCGTCAACTAGGTGATTGTCTTCTTGAAGACCGAACACAGAGGCGCTTGATAGGATTGTCTTGTCCATGAAGTTGAACATGTATATCAGGAACAGCAACGGCATGATACGCCGGTCGATGCGGCGCACGATTCGACGAGCGCGCTCATCGTCTATCGGAACCCCGTGGTGCTCCGGAGTGTCGTTGTTGGACGATGGCATGACAGCCTGATTTTCGTGGTTCTCGTAAGCCATGATGAGAGGCGTTTGGCTGCTCACTGATGCCGACCGTTGTCGAGCAGTTGGAGAATCGGACTGCGTCGCAACAATATTCTTAGAATATGGGCTCATGGTCGTCTAACCCCCTCAACTTCAGGCGGGTCTGACCGATAGGGATGCCCTGCTCTATGCCGGTCTCGCCGTATTGCAATAAGTCGCCAAGGGAGACATTCTGCGTAAAGATAAGAATGCATGTGGTCGGAAGATCGACATGTCTGAAAAGTGGGGTCTCGGCGCAGAGATGTCGATGGTACTGGAGACGACGGGTTGAAGTACAAAAAGCTGTGTCTTCTCAGTCGAATCAAGTACTTCAGGAACGCAATATTGTATTTAAAGACGTTCGATTGGGTGCATCTACGATGAGTTTCTCACAAGCCTTGCTGACTCTACCCAAAACCGGCCTCTCAACTATGTCAAAGAACTAGAAAGTAACACCTCTCACAACTCCATCCAAGCCTCTCGTCAAGCCCCTGGGGATATCAGGAGGGCTTCTACCATTGCGATAAAGCCAGAGCCGACTAAGCTGCTTCACTCTCACCCTGCCGTCCCGAAACTCACTTTCGTCACCATGAAAGCTTCCGTGGACAGCAACATCAGAGGGACCGGTAGTATGCCCATCGTCAATCAGCCTAGCCCAGGTATTCTCAAACCCTTCACGAGCATCATCAGCCTCCGTACCCTCTTTACCAAGCTCAACGATGCTATCCATGAAGTCATTGCGATCGGCGCACCCCGTGAACTCCCCATCGGGGCCCTTGGCCAAGGGAAACATGCCGTTGAGATAATGCTGAGAGAACTGATGCCCGCCCTGCGAAGAAGTGCGACTGAACACGCGACCGATAAATTGTGGCATGGTTGTGGAAGCTCGCACATTGGTCACGAAGTGCAGTAGGCCCCAGAGCGCAACGAAGTCCGTTGTGTGAGCATAGTGCTCGACGTGCCCGAGCGCGCGGTCACATGCTGGCATCGTAAGCTGTCTACTGGTTCCCGATGATGCCATGGATCTTCTGGACGTTTTGCTCCTCAAGGACGGCGCCCTCATATCGACAGGGGAATCGGTGAGTGGAACTTCAGTGACGGTCTTCGGAACTTCAGTCCGGATCCCGGGATGTTTCTGCTCCTCGTCTTGAGACCCAACGTGCCGATGCGGATTATTGAAGTGATTCGCGGCGGACCCAAACGTATAAACCTCAAGCTTGGCCAGCAAGTCTTGTGGTAGCTCCTGTAGAAGCCAATCACACACAAGGCCACCTTCTATGCCGCCTTGAGAATGCAAGATCAGGACGACTTTATCGTACTGAGGATTGTAGAGCTTCTCTTTAATGATCTTATAAGCCGCCCGTACCTCGGTCGTAGCATATCCAAAGTTGCGCTCGATGAGGCATTCTATGACATCGAATATGATGCCGGTCGTCCTGTTGTGAATCCCGGTAACTGGTCTCTTAAATGTTAAGGCCAGCCGGTTGATATTGCTTTTCAGCCATGCTTCGCTACATTCTCCGTGTGAGTTTGTGTTCGAAGTGCTGGCTGTATAAAACTTACCCGACCGCTACGCCATTCATGAAGACCCAATGCTCATGTTGGTGATCCTCCAAGGCTGGTGCATACTGTGGATCCGACTCGTAGATGATGCTGCACCCGTTCAACAAACGACACAACAGCCAGTTGACCAAGATAAATACTCCAAACCCAGCGCCAAACAGGTATGCGGGGAGGACAAGGGCAATAGGTAGTGCGATGATGAAGGCTAGTTGGAGTATGACGAGGATAGCATGGATTACGATGCAGAAGGCATTGCCTCGCGAGAACGACAACTCGTCGAAGTGGCCGCCGAGACAAGGTCTCACGGGCCACAATACGTAGGGCAGCGCCCAAATGAAATAGAAGAAATATTTCGTGTCCCACAACACGAGCTTCCACGGCGGATCTGTGTAGCTGTAGTTGATGACGGACTTGCCGCCGACTTGTGAGCCGAAAAACTCGATATGATCGCTGGGTTTGTTAGCAATCTTCGCTTTCGTTTGGGCGCCGCTCATTTTCACTGGCACTGATGGATATTCATGCCCGAACGATAAGGGTAAGAACTGATGGCAACGCGCTTAAATCCAGTCAAGATTGGTATTATATGTGAAGCCTTAGATGAGAAAAGAGAAGAAATAGAAGATAGCATCACTGTCTATTTGCATGCAGCCAGCTTGTAGTTAGCTGCATAGGACTCGGTGCTGATCATACATGAATGCCAGTGGTATTTTTAGCGACACTCAGCCGGCTTCTTTCAGAAAGAATGTGTGTGGTATCTTCCTCTTTGGTTGGAATGAGGGCCAGCTGACTTGATCAAGTGCTAAACAACCTCCTGCGTTCGCCCCATCAGCTGGTGCCGTCTTCCGTACCTACAATGCAACACTCTAACAGATCTTGGCGCGTTGGCAGAGTGGTACTCGAGGTGGCAAGGAGACGTCAATGGAATGCATTTTATAATCGATGCAGGCTTGCCGGAGCGACGTCGTCCAAAAAATTCAAAGAACGCAATCGAAAATGTCTCTTTGCAGTTATGTGAAGCATGTGTGATACAGTTGGTGATCGAGTTTGGGCTGGAGTTCTGAACCCCAGGATTTAGGTTTGCCGTGGTGTTCATACTGGTACTGGTTAGCTCAGGTAGTGATTCACTGTATTTTGGGGACTAGACACTCCGCCGACACCGACTGCCTGGCATGTCAGCGCTATTTTAACAGCGCATTTATTCAGCCGCGGTAACGCTGTGGATGGTGTGATAGGCGTCTGTCACATTGACTGGCCACGGTTTATCAAAGTGACGATGTCCGCATAGATCTTTCAACATACCTACCTTAATAAATACAGGTTCTTGAACCACAAGCATTCACAAACCATCGCCTATATAATATTCTATCGCCACCAATCAATCTTTGAAGGAGGAACTCGATAAATCTACGGATTTCTGTCAAAGCTAAACGATACCACGACGAGCAACCAAAGGATACGACAAGCGATCAAAGCTGGACCGCACAATGGAGGAGCCACAGATCATTACTCCCGGAACGTCAATTGCGACGCCAAAGGCCATCTTCTTGATGGCCGACTACGGGCACGATCCAACAGGTTAGCTTCGTCGGAATAACATTTAGTAGTATAGAGATACTAATCATGCCACGCGACAACAGAGACAGCCGTGCCGTACGATGCATTCAAAGCCGCCGGATATACCATCAGCTTCGCGACCGAGAGCGGCAAAGTGCCTCGATGCGACAAGAAGATGCTCGAGGGCGTCACCCAGAGACTGCTAGGCGCCAAGAAAGAAGCCATCACCAAGTACAAGAACATGCAACGAAGCGAAGAGTATCTCCATCCATTGTCCTGGTCCGCGCCCGACTTCTCCCTCGACCCTTACGATCTCGTAATCCTGCCCGGCGGTCACGAGAAATCCGTCCGACAGATCATCGAATCCGATACCGTCCACAAGCTCTTGGTGGACTACTTCCCCAAGACAAAGAGAGGCCTGCCCAAGCAGAAGGCTGTAGCCGCTGTCTGTCACGGCGTTATGGTCCTCAGCGAATCCAAAGATGCGGAAGGGCGTAGCGTCATCCGAGACTGTCTGACGACCGCATTACCCGCACGATTCGAACAAAGCGCATATTGGGGGACCCGAGCGTTTATGGGCGACTACTACAAAACCTACGGCCACGGCAGCGAGAACGTCGAGGATTCCGTCATCAAGGTCCTAGGTAACCCCGCGCAGTTCAAGGGCTCCTTGAACCCCGGCCCGTTTGTCGTCGAGGACGAGCAGTACAACTACATCAGCGCCAGATGGCCTGGCGACGCTGATCTGTTCGCTGAAGAGACTATTAAGCTGATGGAGAGCTTTAACAAAATTGTATGATTGAACGGCTTGCGGGTTTAACGACAGTTGAGTAATGGGCACATGGCATGAGATTACGACTGTTATGACTTTGTTTTATTAAAATTATTAATGCATCGACTAATCAGTAATCGAGAATGGCCTGGATGGCTTCTTCCACACTCTTTGCCACGATCGAGGGTGGTTGCATTTCGTCTAGACGGTCAATCCATCCTTTGCCCGTCCTATCGATGAATGCAGCTTTTAGTCTGGACGACTTGGCGCCCAGCACATCGAACGGGTTGCAGCTCATGAGCCATACATCTTCTGGGTGTCCCTTTTTGCCCACGCGATCCAGCAGATGGCTATATGTTCTCGGGTCTGGCTTGAAGCACTGCACAGCGTCGACGCTGATCACGGACCGGAAAATATCTGCGCTAGGTCCCAGCGAGGTTTTGATAGAGTTCTCGACCATCTCAGATGTGCCGTTTGTGAAGATATATGCATCGATCGCGTCCTTGTGCTTTTGTAGCAGGTCGAGCGCAACTGGTATTTCGGGAAATGCATGCAGGGTGTCGTATGACCTCATTAAGTTGTGGGCATCTTGCGGTTGGAGTGTTAAGCCATGATCGGCAACAGCGTGACCCAGGGCACTCCTTGTGATCTCGCTGAAACTCTTGTATTCACCTGCACGCGTGATCAGCACACTTCTACATGCAAAAGAATACGTGGATGCTGTGGACATAACATGCGTGTGTGTGTTGGTATGGCCAAACTTGCACCTCCCCACCTACATGACCCAAGTAACTAGGAGAACCGTTGAGGGAAAACGACGGATTCTACACTCACCCATGCTGTTGATGCGCCAAGTATACTCAAGCTGTAACGTCCTCCATTGTGCCGCTATACTCTTCGCTTTATTGCCGTAAATCATAGACAAATCATCGGCAACGGATTCAGTGGAAAGTAAAGTCCCGTATAAGTCGAAAGCGATGATCTTCTTGGGAGCCATAGTGAGGATATCGTCAAACAAATGTCTGAGGCATGCACATTAGACGTAGACGATCACTGCTCAAGGCATGGCATTCAACGGAAACCCTCCGTACATATACGTTTAGCCATGGTTTCATCGGAATTCGATCACGATCAAGATCAGTCCGAGTCCAGGCGCCATCTCTCAAATCTTGCTGTAAGCATTGGATTTGAGAATGTAATCGACATCTTGCCAAATGCTGGTCATCGTGATGCTATGCGGGGTAGCTGTTTACCTCTTCTGGAGGGCGACCCGCCTTATTCCGTCATACATAGAGCGCGAGACGGACAACCTCGAGTCTCGACAACCCGAATAGCGTCACCACAACACCTAACGCTTGCGACTCTGTTCGGTTCTAATAGAAGAATGAATCACAGTTGCCAAGGCTGCTATGAGGCTTTAGACAGTGTACCTAATTCTGCGAATCTAAATGAACATACGCTCATGATTGAGTGAACGATGCATCAACGGCTACAAGAACATGATTTGCAGAATAGTACTGTAATTGCCTGAGTGATGACACAAGAAAGGTTACTTCTTCCGCTTACAACCAGCATCTCGACCAAAGGTCAACTTAATTTTTGAAATTCAAACATTTTCTGGCTGAGTCGACGAATAAAGGAGAGAGAATCATAGACTTGAGTAGGAATCTCGCAAAGATCGGAACCACACCGCTCCTCGACCAAAATTATACAAAACATCACTGTCTTAAAATGCCAATATGTCGATTCCAGAGGATCAAAAACCTAACTTCGACCTATTCCGTGACTGTCTTGACACAGCATTAATCGAGAAGATCACAGAACCCCGCAAGAAGGAGCGTCGGCGGATCAAGACTCGAACCAAGAAACGCACGGCAGCCTCTCAGCCATCCGATGAAGCGAATCCTGGGAACCAAACAGAAGTCACAGAAAAGACTTTAGACATAAACACAACAGGACAATCTACAAGCTCAAGTCAACCTCTAGATGGAAACGACTTAGATCAAGACACAACTCAACCCGCCGACCTCACCGACTTCACCGAATACATCGCAACAGAAATATTCGCCAGTCTACCCGCAGAGCTCAAAAGCATAGACCACAACGACTACATCGCCACACCCTCTCTGCAAGAGACATACGCCCTGCCCCTCACAGGCGAGGACATAGCCACGCACCTCCCACTCCTAGACCCAGACATCAGCGCCTCACTCACAGCCTACGGCATCCTGCACGAGCACGTGCAGGGCATCAACGAGTTCCTCGCGCCCGTGCTGACGGCCTACCTCACGGCACTCAGCACCAAACCCCCAGCTACGCGGGCAGACGCTTGTGAGATCTGCGGCCGCGACTGGGTGAATCTGACGTATCACCACCTCATTCCGCGGTTTGTGCACGCCAAGGCTGTCAAGCGCGGCTGGCATCGAGAGGCGGATCTGCAGAATGTTGCGTGGTTGTGTCGTGCGTGTCATTCGTTCGTGCATAGGTTTGCGGGCCATGAGGAATTGGCGAGGAGTTATTATACGGTTGAGTTGCTCTTGGCTGAGGAGGAGGTTAGAAGGTGGGCGATGTGGGTTGCGAGGTTGAGGTGGAAGGGTAGGTAGTTTGGGGTCGTTTGGGAGATGCTTACCTACGCCCTTTAGGGGGTTGTGTGAATTGTAGATTCGCTGAACATACCCGCTTATATGATTTTGCGGCGTACATTGCTATTGTGCCGTACGAAGCATACACCCTTCACTCCTATTACGCTCGATGGCCTTGAATCTAGACAGTCCAGATGAAGGAGCTGTAATCAAATCGGATCTGTGAAAGGGCAGTGCAGCTTTAACCGCTACGGGGACAATCTGACGATCTAGGGTAGACATGTTCTCATCATGGCGAATCTCTGGACTCAAGTGTATTAGCAGCAAGACAGCGTCAGCAGGGCAATGGAAAGACTGCGCACCTTTGTCTGCCTCTAGTCGGACCTCTCAAGAATAATTATCATTTTCCCGCACCAGGCTGCGGGCAATGCGTTTATATGTCCGAAGGTTATATTGTTTGGAGTTTAGCTTGAAGGGCCTTGATATATCCTCCCTGTGTTGATGTTTTAGTCGCTCTCGACAAGAGACAAGTAAGACTGGTAGGGTATGTAGCTCACATTTGGCGTCCACTCAACCCGTTCTGCGTGGGCTGCTGCGTTGGCTGTGGCTTTAGGGCTAAAGGACGACTTCGCGCCAAAAAGTTGAGAGAGGCTAGAGTTTGTCATCCACTCAACCCGTTCTGCGTTTGCTGTGGCTTCGGGGCCAAGGCACGACTTCGCGCAGAGACAGGACTTAACCGAACAAGCGGTTTTGACGGGGGCATTGGGGCTGTGAGTTGGTCCCTAGGCTCTGCCTGTTGGTTGATACCAGGCCGTGCTGAATCGCCTATATTTCCTCCATATTAACACGCTCTATAGACGGACGCAAGAAACAAAGGATCATCACGGACAGCCCTTAGCCTCCAGTGTCTTTCGCATCTCCTCAGACATAGTAAGTGCTTCTAGATACTCATCTCTCTCCATCTTAACAATCTGGCATTTCTCTCGGAACTCGCCACATTGACGTGCCTTCTCATCTCGGTCGTTCCTCAGAGTCTCGCATTGGCGTCTTAGCTCATCGCATTCGCGCGTCTTGGCGCCAATGAGTTGAATGAGCTGCCCGCGGTCGTATGAATCTAGACCAGGGAGCGTGCCCGTCGCGAAACTTGGTTCTGGTTTGTGCTCGTCGCCCCTAGGCTGTACGATAGGGGGCATCTCGGAATCCCAGCTGTTGCTAACGGGCATCTCTGGAGTCGCCACGGTGCGGCTGGACTCGGACTCAATGACACTCGGAGATGGATCATCTGGAGTCGGAGGGACTGCTCTTCCGAAACTGTCGGTATGCTGATAGAAGATAGACTTGTTATGGTGTCGCTTCATGTGCTTTTTGAATGCATCAAAACGTCCCCATTGTTTGTCTTTCTTATGACAATGGGGCTCCTGACAGGAATACTGGACGCCAATGTGATGTTTGACCCTTCGATGCCTGTATAGTCCATCGCGTCGAGCGCATGAAACACCACATTCTGGACACGAGAACCGGAGATTTCTACTATTTCCGTGGTGTTGCCTTTCGGAGCGTGGTCAGCATTTCAGATCAGCTCAGTCATAGCCAAGACGTAGGCTTACTGCTGGGCACCCGACGGTTGAGCCAATGGCGCAAAACTGGCATTCGTTCGCTCGACGTCGGTGTCCTCCGACGGAGAATCGGAGGCGTCGTCTATGAACTCAGCATCATCCATCGCGCATAGCATTTGAGGCGGCCGAAGTCGCGTCAATAGAGCTGGCTCGCTGGGTGAGGATTACTGGTTCGCGTTTGGTTGATGAGCACCTGGTGAAGGTGGGAAAACTGGGGCCAGATTCGAGCCACCAGCCCACCTCGTCGGGATGGAATTTGAGAGAGCTTACCTGGTAATTGAACAGATTGTGGCTTCATTCCTCTCCATTTCCGGGTAAGACAAAGAAAGTTTCACTGATAGGCAACATGCTCAATCTTCGCCTACAAAGCACTGTGTTAACAGCCGTGTTGGAAACATGTAGAAAGCTCGCGATCACGTTGCAAAGCCAAGGCACTTCAAGATATGGATCAAGCACCAATGCTACCCTCTGGGTTCTTCCCGACGCCCCAGGGCATCACGAGTATCTTGGCTTGACCTAGTTCCGCAGCTCCGTATTAGTCGTGTCACCAAAAGGTCTTTCGTCACGTCGAGTGCCAACTCCGTGCTGTATGGTCTTTGTTGCTAAGGGAACTACTACAATGCAGTTGTGTTCACGTCGTACCCAAAGCCTAGAAGCCGGAAGACGATGGACGAGGAATCGGCCAGGGATCGGTAAGGTAGGTAAGGTGAGTCGTCAGAAAGCTGCGAGGCGGTGCCGATGGTGATGATCTTGGTGACACTATCCCCAACGTTAGCAGTGATGTTTGGAGTCGTGCTCTCTGGATACAGCTGCAGAGACAACCTTGTTAGCCTGCAAATGAGGCAACACGGCCCCAGTACGGAAGTCCTATGAATTCCGCTACTCCTGTACTTTGCACTATAAGAAAACGCAAATTGAACATTGAAGAGAAGCAAAATGAAAATAACGCAAGGGTGGAGTTGGATCAACTCATCGGATCGACTGAGAGCGCTCGCAGCATTCAACATGTTAACCCTAGTATCAAGGTCCAAGGATATTATGACTTCTCGAAGTTAGATCAGACTAACAGCATCTTTTTAGATGCCCTTCATCGTCGCAGTTCTCATGATCGCTCGCTGCCTTCCTCTGTATCCATCGGCATGGCCAATATGTATCAGGTCCCTGTGCCGTCCACATCAACCAACGGTCGAGAAACGACAATGGCTTGACGGTGACTATAATGCTGATGTGACGCTCCAAAGTACCATCGGCTAGGTAGCCATGACGATTAACACATAAGATGAGAAATTTTTTCGAAATGAGAGATGTTTTACTTGAACTTGTTTCAAGGGCAGAAACCCCATTGCGAATTCTTACTACTCCCTAGAGCAGTGAGTCAATGGACCTTGCACCATCAAAGCAAACTGGCAGGCATTTAGGGCATTTTCAGGTTGATGTTTTGAAATTACGGAATGGTATTGGTGGCAGACGAAATTGTGTCAGATTGTCTAGATCAGCACAGGCAGCACTGGTAGCGTCAAAGAAATCTCAACCCCCGGAACGACTCCGAATTTGTTGAGAATCGCAAACGGCGCAAAGCCAGAAAATATTCCGACTTGTCTGACGAACAGACATTCTCCTAATGGACGTCAAAATGACTAGACTAATGGGCGGTTCGAGTGCTTGTTCGCCACAAGGCAACTTCAGACGTGTCTGCCTAAGACGCGGTATGCAGCAGCGACATCCGACGAAAGGCGACCAACATGGAGAAGTCGAAACCAAGTTCGCGAAAAGTTCGGTTACCAGTATGATTTAAGGCAGCATAAAGAGCAAGGTTGGACTTGGTTGCGACTAGTTCCTGGCCACTTACAGATCTCCAAGTGCAAACGCTGACCCGTGTGAGCCCGATGGGTGGTTGCATGCGAAGACGCCAACAAGGCTTATCAGAAAGACTTCGAACAATGCCATGGACTTCATATTCCTCGAGGTACTATTTGATTCCCCGCTTTAGAGCTGCAAACGCATGATGGCAAGCTCCAAGTTCTCCTGCTCAGATAGAATCCTTCGCATACTAATGCCGACGTCGAGTGGATGTGACTCGAGGGTTCTACATGTGTCCTACTCATCTTGTGGTTGAAATATAAAGACCTTTTTAAAAAACATGTTTTTAATATCCCAGGCTAGATCTCTTTTCTCGGGCAAGTTAACACCTCCAACATCCGTTTGGCATCTTCTACCTTCAGTATTGCCACGTCTCCAAATCTCCGACGCATCGCCATTATTCCAACACGTCTCCCCGCGACTCCGACCATGGCGCCCAATAAGAGAAAGCCCAAACCAGCATCCTCGATGTATCCTTCCCTACACGGTGACGTCTCCAGCCTGCTTGCAGACGACAACCTCCGCTTCACGTTCCACCCCAATGGCGTTGATAGTCAAGCTTCCCGAACACACGACACAAACATCATGGGATATTTTGCTTGCAACAACCCTCAATGTGCCAATAAAGGCTGGGCAAGCAAACGAATTGCAATAACAATTCGCATGTTTGAGGGGAGGAAGTACAATGCGAGTGTATGGCATCAGCACTGCAAATCATGCGATGCAATCAGCAAACCCAAGGTGGACGATTCGTATGCAGATCGAGTTGCGTATAGACTCAAGAAGTTCTGCGGCATTCAGATGGAACCACCATTTTACGACAAAAAGCGCGGAAAACCACATCGCAGTTATCTGTGCGAAGGATGTAAAGCGGGCCATTGCACAGAGGGAGGTCTATAACACTGACAGCACTCTTCACATGCACCACCCATTATCTTGATTGTCAGGTTCTCTCTGAAACTAGGGCTTTACTATGCTCTGTACGAGTTATATCTCAATAAAACATATACTATATATCAGGTGACTATCATGTAGGCCTGTTTTATATCACAAGTCTCATCGTCTGAAGGAAGGCCCAGAGCACTTTTTGCATTGTAGCGAATGTGACGCGGACGGATGACATTCAGCGCTGTATTGCAGCTAGAATTACAGGTAGAAGGTTATATCATGCGACCGAGCTCTGTGCTTAAACCTTTAAGAACGCGCTGCTTCAGAAATATTTTAAGTAAGATCGCAGACCCCCTACCGTGAGTAAACACATTCGCCCTATAGTCAGCATTCATCAACATCACCAACACCAAATAATCTGAATGCTTAAAAGGCCCGCTACACAGACGAGCAAAATCTCGTCCGCGATGCTTATCGCATCTCTAATATGACTTAATATGTCAGACCAACATACCTACGGCCTTCGAATAGACTATATTTACCACTCTACCCAGACACATGTTATCCGCGTATACTTGTACGGTTTGCCTAGATATGATCCCGGATTCAAAGATGAGCCCTGTACTTTTTGGATTACAGTTTAACTCTATAGAAAACGATGTCTCGACCTTTATGACTGAATAGTGCCATGAGACTAATGGCAGAACATCACTTCGGAGTTCACAGAGTAGTATACACCAGCATGAATGCCAATGGCTTCCTCGATATTCGCGTGGGGCCTGGTGCTTGTGCAGAATCAAGTACCTCGAACGCTGCCAACTCATTGAAATCTATACATTAAAATTCTCGGTGAACAAGAAATCTCCCATATTTGATAGCTCATATATTCCGTGTTCAGAGACATCGCTATTACTCCCTCTACTCTATACTAAAAAGCCACTCCAAAAACAGAACTCAAACCCGAATACCCTAAACCCCTGAATCAATCTGCACAACCGACGTCTGACCATCCCAATACTGACTCCACGCCGCGCAATTCTCCTTATACGCCTCCAGTTGCGCATCGCTTATAAGGTCCTTCAGCTCACCCATGCGCTCCAGAAAAGTAAGAGCCATGCCATTCGCCGCATGCCACGCAATATGGCAATGAAACAACCAAGCACCCGGATTATCCGACCTGAAAGCGAGTGCAACCCAGCCCTGGGGCGGTATCATCGTGACATCTCGTCGCGTCGGATTATCGAAATTGAGCGAAGCCACATCGGCATCTGAGAAGAAACCCGCATTCGCGGCCGAGACGCCCAGCACCAGAAAGTCGTGTCCATGCAGATGGATCGGGTGTGGTCCTGTTGATGTACTCTCCATGATCCAGTATGTCCACTCGTCCTTTTGGTTGATCGTTATAACGTCGTCGGTTACTGGGTATGACATGTTGCCTGATAGGACGTAGTCGAGCAGCGGCTTTTCCCAGTTTACCCTCATACTCGAGTTGTATATCGTTGATCCGTTGATCACCCAGTGTGTCGTTGGTGTCGCAACGGAGCTGAAATCCACTGTGTTTTCTGAGGTATGTCCGAACGTCTCTGGATCCGCTGATTGCGATACGACAGGCGTGTATATAAGGCTATCCAAGCAGCCCGTGTCAGCTGGCTTTGTTCCCACATCTGTCGGGCTTTCCAGTGTCACATTCGCGTAGTGTACGATGGCCGCGGGAAACAGGTTTTTCGAGACTCCGCATTTTCCAGACGCAGGTAGTGTGATATTCATCCAATAGTTTCCAGCTTTCTGGTTCGCCGTGAGAAGAACATGTGCGCGCTGCCCAATAGCGAGGAAGATGTTGTCTACCGTAACTGGCTCAATAGGTACCAAATCCGTCTCGATTACTGTCATATTGTGTCCGACGACAGACACCTGGTAGTGATGCTGAGCTGAAGGGTTGTATAGGCGTAGAAGATGCGTTTTGCCAGGCGTCAAGTTAATAGTCGAGTACGAACCAGCGCTACTGTTACCAGACAGGTTGATGTTGGTCCCGTTGAACAACACATTTGAGCTCACTTCAGTCGCTGCGCCAAGCTGACTGGTTGCGACGATCTGCTCCGCCGAAGCTAGGTAGAAGTCATTGATGGGATAAGTGCCAAGGTCAATATCGTAGTTTGCGGACGACGGGCCGTTGATCCGAATGGCGCCAAAGACGCCGTTGGCATATTGCGCCGAGAAATGTGAATGATACCACGTGGTCCCGTACTGCGTCAACTTGAAGCTGTACGTCTTGCTTCCCCCGGGAGGAATGGGGCATTCCGTTATGCCTCCAACGCCGTCCTCCAGGTTGCTGCCGAGTTGGCGTAGGCCGTGCCAGTGAATCCCGGTGCCGTTCACCGTGAGCTTATTAGTCACAGTCACCGAGATAGTGTCGCCCCAGTCCGCCGTAATAGTTGGTCCTGGATACACGCCATTTATGAGCATGGTTCTATTCTTCAGCTCGCCATCTGGAGCGAGCCAGTTCTCGAGCTCTTCGATGACCCAGCTGTACTGTTTGCAGACATAAGTAAGACGTTCACCGTCGAGACTGGGGACTCACAGATCGGGTGACGCCAGACGGCGTTGCTGATTCATAATCTGTGTTGATGTCAAATCCGGAGGACCAACAACCTCGATTGGTGGCAGTATTGCAAATTTCACCAGCGTGGCCAATACGAGCAAGGACACTAGCTACGATGACGGCGAAACGCAAGAGAGAAGACATTATGGACAGAGCGCGCTCTCTTCAACGATGCGAGGATGAGAACGAAGACCAAAGAATGGTTCTCTGCCGCTGGTGCGGTCGACGCACCTCAAATACACGATGTTGATACATTTCTTTTCAACGATGCTTACTGTTTAGGTTGTGCTATGCGGCCCGGCGATCTGCACGAGGCCCTTCACTGCAGCGATTGCTGGCATGGTGAAGAGATACGGCGAAGAAAAGGGGATTCTTCCACATAGATATGACCGAAGTTCACTTTGTGTGGAGAGGCCTTGCGGCCCGCGCCGAGTCTGTCATTAGCCCCCCTGAACCCTCTCGAAGAAGGCCTCACGTACGTCGCATCTGGCATCCTCGCCAATCACTGTCGTTATCTTTGATCCGAGTCGAAAATTATTTATCGCATGTAATGTCCAATCGCAGAGGATGGCATGGCTATGCAGCGGTATCCTGTACCAGCTCAGCCATTGATCTTGCGCGAGAGGATATTTAGCGAAAGAAAAGCTGCATGTAGGAGCACGAGACAGGCAGGTCTCATTGTCGCCTTAGATCCGTTGTTCGCAGCCATTTCTGGGGTTGAGATTGATTCTTGCGGGGAGAGCGTCGCAGCGTCACAAAGACGGAAGTTTCGGGTCTCCGAACGCCGCTTAGTTATCAGATATGGAGCGCCTCAGTCCTTTGTTGAAGTTTGTCCAAGGTGGACTGGCAAAATGCAGTTGTCGAGTCGTGAGCCTCTTATGTTCAGATATTTCTACCATCAACATCTGTGTCAGCAATGGCATCTCATATAATTTCCTTCCCTTCTTCCGGTAATAAGCCTGTCCATGGAAGGGAGAAGAATAGTATGATGCCGTGTTCCGAGACAGCAGATCGCATTCGTTTCTAAGCGCCAATCGTCAGCCTCAGTCGCGCTCGCTCGTGGTACGTAATAGTACATCTCCAAGCTGGAGGGTTTAATTTTCTTTTAGACGAGAGCACATAGCAGCCTTACCTACTAGTCGGGCCCTTCATATCTAGCGCTTCGATGAGAACTGCTGCACGTGGTTACAAACTTCAAATCCCACGGAGCTGCCAACGATGGTAATTTCTTGAAGCTGCACTGTATTTGGTCCCTTGTCGCATCGCTGTCCAAGAACCTGGCATCTACAAGCCCTTTCCGAGCCCTTTCAGAGGTAGGGGGAAAAATAAACCACATACTAGCCATGCCTCACCAATTCCTCACCAAAAGTCACGCATTTCAACAACTCACAGATTGCCGAATTAAATAGGTAAAATTCTGAAATCAATTTATAATGATATAGTTTTACTTGAATAATATTTTGCGCGCTGTTTTATATTTTTCACGAATTTATTAAGCAGTAATCATATAGGTTCAATCGTAGTCGCTATTCAATAGGTTAGCGTCCCACGTAAATTCAATGCGACCAGTGTGTGGTTTATTTTTCCCCCTACGTCTGCCCTTTGTCCCTGGAATCTGACCACAATAACGGGAAACCATCGCTTCGAACGGCTCCCTTCGACGCGACGCGGTCCCAGCCGGCCGGCTCTCGGTACTCGGCAGCCAAGAGACGGCGGCTACTAGTGCGGCTCGATGACGCGGATCAAACTAGCGACGAGCGTTCCACAGCAGACGTACTCTGCCGCCGAGCGTGCGTTGCTTGCTCAGTGCCGAGCTCAGGGTCTTTCTTAATCTCACGTCGTCGTCTCTATGATGAACAGCAGAATGTCGGCGGCAGGGCTTGCATAGCTACTCGGAGCCCTGCTCCCATTCTACAAATACTATTGCCATACCTAGTTGCCCACTAGTAATGGCAACTGTGTCTTGCCTATGAGACAAACAGAGTACGTGTATTCGCAACGAGAGCACTCATATGATCCACTTACCTGGTATGTTCGTGTGGTCTGATTGCAAGTACGTGTTTGAGACCGAGACACGTAAGCGTTTGAGGCCCAAAACGTGATGTCGAATGAAGAAAAAGTCTTCAGCCTCAGTGCTTGATCAATGGCGTCCCGCCTTGCGACTAGATGGCTGGTTCCCACGATGCCCTCAATGCACCATGACGGATCACGGTGGGCTCTTTCCATCTGATTAGAGACGCGCAATGCATTCCAGGGTCCAAATCATTATGTCCTGTCAAGAAGTGGACTTCGAGTCAGGTGGAAGTTTACAGCCTCAAAATTATGGACACTTCAGAGACAGACCCAGTCAGAACCATGCTTGAAGCAATTCTGGTACTCTTTTAAGGTTCACACGACCAACCGTTCGAAACTCAACAGCCCGCTAATATCTCATAACAACATAGGGAGTTGTAGGGGCTCTTCTCGTGTATTTGGTCATGTCTTGTGCATTCCTCTTCTGGTGCTAGTGACGCCCCCATTCCCAAGAGTCGCTGTGGATCTGCGTACGACATCCAGGGGCAGTGCTCCCTCCCTAATGAGGACAGGGAGCCTCTTATAATGACAGCTGACTGGCTCTTGTCATATGGTAACATTCTCACAGCTGTTTGCCTGTCAATGACAACATTTTCAAGCGTAATGTTGTCATCGCCCTTACCTTCTCACGATGCATAGACTCATCACAGTTTCTTCCTTGTTCTACAGCTTCTTAACCACATTACCCAAAGTAGCTGCTGATGCTGCGCAGTACACTTACTACAAAGGCTATCAGAATGGAATCTTAGGGGACGTTCCTAAACAGACTTTCTTTACATCGCCTCTAAAAGCCCCTATCTGGCAGGTCAGTACCTAACCTGAACCTCTTGACATGCGCCCTTAGTATTGCAATTCTAAACGATAGTGAAGGTCAATAAACTAGATCTAAACAAGATAGACGACACTCGTTTCATTTTCATTACCGGCGGTTACGATAGCTATGGGCCAAGCATCATTTCGTCGAAAGACTTAAGTCGTACGTAGTCCTTATGCTCGCTTCATCCGACCCCCAACCATGTCAATCTCGCGTTGGGATGAAGCCCCTCTTTCCATGTCACACCAAAAACGGTATCACATTACCGATCGGTGATTAATTATTTACACAGTGATATGGGCCGACTACAACTACCAGGACTCGCAAGCGTTCCGGACTTATACATTGTTTGATAAGCCTATCATCGGTGCTTTTGCCGGCGGTGGCGTCCAACTCTACGATGAGAACTACAACCTCATTCATCGAATAACTCCTAAAGGCGACTTTTGGGATTACAATGCGGATAGCCACGAAGCAATGATAACACCGAACAACAGTGCGGTCATGATCATAGGGAAGAAGGAAACTGCTAATTTGACGCACCTGGGTCAAGGAGAGAGAGATGTGACCAATAACTATATCCAAGAGGTTGACATAGGGAGCAACAAGGTCCTTTTCCAGTTCAATATGCGGGACTACTTCAACCCCCAAGATTCTTACTGGCCATGGAAGGGAAAAGGACCGTACGACTTCGGCTGGGCACACGATATGTGGCACACGAACAGTGTTGAAAAGGTGTGTATTACCTTGACGTGTTTTTTCTCCTCCCAAAAACCGAAACTCAACTTTCCCTGCTAATCACATGTCGCGCACAGTTACCTAACGGAGACTTTCTATGTAGTAGCCGCCATCTTCACAGCATCTTTCTCTTGGATGGCGAGAAGGCACAAGTCAAGTGGGTGCTTGGGGGCAGACGGAGCGATTTCAAGGACATCACCCAAAACGGGACGGGTGTGTTTCATTGGCAACACAATGCACGTCTGACAGCCCCAAATCGAATCACGCTTTTCGACAATCATGACGTCCACAATGACTTCTGCAAACAGCCCGAGAAAGGCTGCTCGCGTGGTCTGGAGATCGAATTCGATGAGGTCGAGAAGATATACTGGGTCGTCAATGAGTGGTACCACCCGCAAAGCTTGATAACAGCTTCCCGAGGAGGTGTGAGTCGTACACCAAAGAACAACACGCTTATAGCTTGGGGTCAGAACCCAATGTACACTGAACACGCGCCCGATGGCGAGGTCGTGATGGATGTCCAGCGCGGCCAAGTTTTGGCATTAGATCACGGAATTGGGCCCGTAATTGCCTATCGTGCATGGAAAGCGGACTGGGTAGGAAAGCCGAAATGGCCACCCTCCATTGCCGCCAACACCGATGATGCGAGTGTGACCAGCATCTACGTTTCCTGGAACGGAGCAACAGAGGTTGATAAATATGTCC
Organism: Xylariaceae sp. FL1019; assembly: GCA_022578705.1. Classification (NCBI taxonomy): domain Eukaryota; kingdom Fungi; phylum Ascomycota; class Sordariomycetes; order Xylariales; family Xylariaceae; species Xylariaceae sp. FL1019. Next base: position 116,918 of record MU391990.1, on the reverse strand, counting down.
TGGTACGTGCTTGCTAGATAACATAACCTTTTCAGATATGATCCGTCAGTAAACTAACATTCTCACAGCTTGCCTCGAATCACAGCAGTCGCTTGAACGGCAAAGACAGCATCATGGCAACATCGCCCCGAAAGGGGTTTGAGACAGCCTTTGTGCTAGATCAGAAAGTTCGATACACGCGCATCGCAGCCCTCGATAGGAACGGGACCATTCTCGGCTTCACATCGGCAGTGAACACAGAGACCGGCGAACTCAAAGAGCTGAAGTATCCACTAGACGACATTTCAACGTCGAGGAAAGCCGACAAGGAGGCTCTGGCAGCGGCTAAACACGAGGAAGAGATGCAGAAGTCACGAACTGCTGACGGTCCAGCGCTGGCTTACATTGCCATTTGGATTGCGATTGGCTTTACCGCGTAAGTCCCACAGTCCATCTTACATCAACCGTCGTCAAGTGTGCTTTGACTCGATGTTCCTTTGAGCACTTCGACTTATTTACAATGAATTCGCTCTCTTCTTGCAAAGCTCTACTAACACTGAACACAGTATCGTCATCATGGTATGGGCCAACACCAACAGATACGGGGCTAATGATGCCACGCCGACGAGTAAGGGGCTGTTCAGCTCGCTGTTTTCCCTTATAAGACTTCTTACTATAAGGAGGTGGAACTACAACGGGAGTCGCGAGGAGGAGGAAGGCCTCGTTAACGGGGAAGAGAAAATATCATAGATTATAGACATGCATGCTTTACAGCGATCTCTTTTATATATGTTTCTTAGTACGCGATACCATCGTGCAATAGTTCCAAATCGTAACCTAACTAGGTTGCGACTACGGTTTTACATCAGATTGCGAAGATCACTTCGATATAAACGTGAGAAATCCTTCCCCCTGCTCAGGGCCTGATAGAAATAATACTCCCAGGCCCAGCCGCAGCCGTCTCAACGGACTTATCAACAGCCTTCTGGAACTCATCAAGCGAAAACTCGCCATGAATCTCATGCCCAGCGGCCTTCCCTAGCTTCAACAATCCCGCCTCAGCAAGGCGTATCGTCCCCTCGATATCTTCCCGCTCATACATGCACACTCCCTTGATAGTCCAGCTATTCAACATAGCCTTCCAATAAGGAATCGGCAGAGTCTCGTCCGCGCGACCACCTAAAAGCAGGACTCGACCTCGTTCTCGCAGAACAGATACACCAGCCTCTAGATTCGTAGCGCCCGTCGCTGCAGGAGGCGAGACATCGATAACAGCGTCAACGAGACCGAAAGCACCGAGTGCTTTTCCGTCTGTCTCGAGGTCTCCGGATAACTGGACAGTCTCGACACTACTAGGGTATGTACTCTTGATTTTGGCGAGGCCCGCTGCACTCCGACTCGCCGCTATAACGCGCGCGCCTATCGCGACCGCGACGTCGACCGCGGCAAGACTATAATGGCCCGTCGCGGGAGTGATGATAACACGCTCGCCGGGCTTGACGCCGATGCCGCGTAGCCCGGAGTACGCAATGGCGTTCGCGGAGAGGACTTGCAGCTCCGCGATGTGGTACCCTAGACCGCCGGATGAGACAGGACCTAGGAGGCGTGCCTCGTCGAGGGGGTACACGTTCTCCAGCGGTGCAAATGCGTACTCGGCATAGAGACCACTGCTGGCTGATGCCTTGTACAGATTGCGTGATGACTCGGAAAGACCTGCTGATACGCCGAGGATGACGTGGGTTGAGGGGTCGTCCCGTGCGCGGATGTGGGATGCGATCATGACTAGTTGGCCGTTTTGGAGCCGGACGGCGTCGGGGCCGAGTGCTGCGATGCGCCCGATGCCGCCTGCGCCTGGGGTCACGGGATAGGGAAGTTGGAACATGGAATGTTCGGCTTTGAAGATGTTGGCTACGTTTGAGTGGACGAGTGCTGCTGAGACTTTCACCAGGGCTGATCCGTATGTCACTTTGGGGACTGGGACGGTTTCCACCGTTGCGGTGTTGGGCCCGGTTTGCACTAGGGCTCTCATTGTGGTTGGGAGGGCGTCGGCCATTTTGAGTGTAGATATTAGAAAGTCCTGTATAAAAGTTTTGCTGTTGCTTGCGAGAAAGCTGGGAAGTGTGCGAGGACTCCCATCTTATATAGGTGATATTGTACTCCTACTTCATGATCAACTCCAAAGACATTGTCATGATGGAAGGTGGGACCATGGTGTAAATGGATTTGCAATCAAGTATTATGAAGCACATCCTTAGGACTATACGAATGTTCAGAGGATACGAAACCAGGTTAGCTTGAAGCATCGTATGAGCTGACTTCCGAGTCGTCTCTGCACAAGGGACGAAGATGTTAGACTTTGTAGTGGTGAGGATTGACAAGATGACCGGTCCCCTTGACCACCATCTGACCTCTCTAACCTAAAAAGGTAACGCGGTACCCACTTAGTACTTTAAACCGGTCAGATGGTTAAAATAATCGATATATAATTAATATATAATCGATATATAATCGATTAATTTTTTAAGAAATAAAAGTATTTTAATATATTTAATATTTAATTAAATATATAATTATATATATGTTTTTTATTTTTTTAAAAGGTTTATAATTATTAAAAACTAAATAAAATATATTAAAATAAAATAAAAATAAATATCGATTTTAAATCGATAATATATCGATTTAATATCGATATATAATTAATTAAAATTAATATAATATTTAATTTTTTTAAAAAAAAACTTTAATATTATAATTTTAAATAAAAAAGTGTTAAAACTTATATTATAATTAATTATATATCGATTAAATATCGATTTAATATCGATATAAAGTTTATTTAAAATTATATAATATTTAATATTTAAAAAAAAACTTAAAATAATTATTTTAAATATTATTAAAAAATAAAATAAAATATAACTAAATAATAATCGACTATATATCGATTATATATCGATTTAATATTAATATAATATCGAATTAAAGTTTAATATATTTAATTTTATTTAAAAAAAGCTATATTATATATTAATATTAATATTTAATTAATTATAAAATATAATATTATAATAATTATATTTTTAAATTTACTTATATATAATTAACTATATATCGATTATATATCGATTATATATTAATTACATATCGATTATTTTAACCATCTAACCGGTCTAAAGTACTAAGTGGGTACCGCGTTACCTTTTTAGGTTAGAGAGGTCAGATGGTGGACAAGGGGACCGGTCAGCTTGTTTATGCACTCTTGTAGTGTTTCTGCCAGAAGTCAGACCGATCACGTCAACTTAGTATTGATATATGTTCTTGGCATCTCGAATGGAATACGAAACGAGGTTAGCTTGAAAGGGAATACGAAACAGGGTTAGTCGCTGTGGGTAGTCCTCAACGTCCTCTGTGCCCCTAACCAATCGGTTCAGTGCGCTCACATTTGTCAGCTAATCCGAACCACGCTTCCACATCGTCATATCACTGATCCCATGTTGCGTGTAATCAGAGCTCTTATGTACAATATACCATACAATGCTTTCATCCCGGACTCATAGTTTGAGACCCGATATGGAGCCTCTATTCACAACATTTCGTCCTAGGCCTTGGGAAGCGTCAAACCTAGTAGCCAGTCATTAGCGGCTTGAACGTCACCATGAGTCCGTCTAGTGCCACGAACGATTTGCGCAAACGCCGAGCACACAAGAAGTCTCGGCGCGGGTGTGCGAACTGTAAGCTGAGAAGTATCAAAGTAAGACAATTCTAGCCTTTCACTGGGATCTCTGCTCTCCTGGATTATTTGCTTCCTAAAGCTTAACATGACACGCAACAGAGCAATACGATAGACATATACTAATCAAACTCAACAGTGTGATGAAACAAAGCCGCATTGCAAAAATTGTGAATCATTCAGTGTCGTTTGCTGTTACGGGTCAAAGTTATCGCCGGACAACCTTACCACGAAGGCCAGTTTCCAGGTCTCCTTATCTGGTGATGTCGACATGTCACTACCGGCTCCCTTACCGTTAGCTGGATCCAGATACAACTCGGAAACTTATCAACTACTAGCCGCGGATATCCCCCTGATCGAAAAGTTCCAGAGGCACACAGTGACCACTCTCGGCACTTGGGCTACGCGTCATGTCTATATCTCCAAGACTCTAGCCATGGCATTCTCTGTGAGCCCCCCATCCACACTAATCTTTCAAATGAAAAAAAGTCCAAAACGCTGCACGCACTTAAAACGCTGATACGTGTTTCAAGTACCCTCTATTAATGCACGTAATACTCGCCATGACCGAAATCCACGACCTGGTCACGTCGCACACTAGTGATAAGCCTCAAGCAGCATCTATGCTGCCATACCACTGGCACCACGCCGTCGCGATGATGAAGCGCAAGCTGCACGAGCCAATTGCGCCATTCGAGCGTGATGCGCTTTGGCTATCATCAAGTCTGATTAGTATCAGCAATCTGGCATACGTGCAAGCCCGCACGCCAGACGAGGCTTGGCCACTTCGACCGCCGTCGAGCGCTGACCTTTCTTGGCTTAAGCTATGTGACGGTCAGAGGATGGTGGCCGGGTTGACAAACCCGCTGAGACCAGATTCGGAGATGAGACTTGCGGCCAAGGAGATGAGTGATATCGTTCATTGGGTGAAGGATCTTGGCGGGGAGGGAGACTGGGATGGCGAAGCGCTGGATGAGTCTTCGAGAGAGTTTGGTAGGTTCTTTGGACTTTGGAATGATTCTGCTCATGATCCGAGGAACGAAGACTCCCGTGTTGGAACGCATTGGAATCACCACAATGCGAATTTAAGACAAACCGACAGATCTAGCGAGGGCTCATCCGTCAACACAAACAACCCCTACTACCCAACCGCAAAAATAGCCATGCGCCTGTTCCGCCGTGATCTAGACCCAGAGAACTTGCTGATGCACATATGTTTCATCACGGCTTGGGACGCCGACTTCCGGAGCCTACTAGGCCGCAAGGACGAAAAAGCCATGCTACTGCTACTCCATTGGTATGCCAAAATCTGCGACAAGCGAGTGTGGTGGCTTTGGAAGCAGTCGTACATCGAGGGACTGGGAATATATGAATACCTGAATAGAGAATGGTTGGCGAGTGGGAACATCGAAGGACTGAGACTACTTGAGGGGCCTAGAGCACGACTATCAGCCGCGATAGGGGGAGATGCAATATGAGGATTCCTGTGGGCCTCTGTCTAGATATTGCGTGCCAGGAAGGTCATTGAGAATGTATGTAAGACGTGAAGGTATTAGCGCAGCACTAAGAAAGTAAAGGAAAAGCAAAGGCAATAGAGCCAATAGTGACCATAACCAACTCAGCAACTGAACCACAGATCTTCTCACATCAGGCATGTACCTACCTACCTACCTCAACTACCTTAGCTAGCTACCCCTCAATCACCACCCAAGTCGGCGCTTATCGCCCTACCAACCCCCCAACGCGTCACCTACCACCTCCCCCCAACGCGTGACGCGTCAAGTATATAAACCCCCCCAAGCGACCAACACTCAATCAACCAGGGACTCCCGAGCTACGTTCTATGATGGCCTTGTCGTATGTCGGTAGATTAGTTAGCACGTCTAGCTAAGCCTGTCGTCTGCACATCCTAGGTTCTGAGTTCGATCCGGGAGAGGGGTGCACGGGTGGTAGTGCAACTTGCGCGGACGGTAGTGCAACTTTTTTTCTCCTTCTTCTTCTATTTTCTATTTCCTTATATTTTTTCACTTCAAAAACTTGCGCCGAAAGAAGAATCTTCTCCATCTAGCTGGGAACTCTGAGTTCGTCTCCGTACTGCCAGTATTCGACTTAAGATCTACATAATAGATATTTTTCGCACACGGTGCACCCTGGCTTCGGGATGGCAATGCAGCCGTTGTGAGCCTCTTGAGCGAAATCATCGAACCTCACAAGCAATTACCGAGCAGAATGTGACAATGGAAGTAATTTAAATGGGCACCTAGCATAAATGAGTGATATTAACGTCCCATTCATACGTATCGTAAAGCAGCAACCCGCATGGCCCCATCCTCAACGCCATGCTTCAATTGGTATCATAATTCAACTACACTAAGCCACCTTCATCATTAACCACCCGTCCTCAAGCCGCAGCCGGTATGACCTTGAACCCCTCACTTATCGTCTTCGTGATATCCTCATTCTTATGTTGCAACAAGCCAAGTGCGTAGGCGACATCATTCCACTGCCTCTCCGTTTCGCAGCGCGGCAGGCGAGCGGCTAACTTATCGGCGAGTTGTCTCGCATGTTTGTCCTATTCCAACGCCGTCAGTACACTTTCAGGGATGGGTATTCGTGTTTCGACATGACTTACCTTCTCGACAAAACCTAACAAGAACTTAACGATCCTCTTGAAGGGCTCCTCGTCCATCTGCCCGGCAGACAGCAAACTGAACATATCAACAAAGTGATTATACACCGCATTGTCCTTGGTGCTGAGTTCGGAGAAGAACATCCTCGCCATGTCTGCGATCCGCTTATCCTCGTCCTCGAGACACTTGGCCATCTCACCCAGCTGACCTTTGACTTTGACTTGTCCGGCAAGAATGAGGAAGGTGAGCGTCATGAGACACGTTCGCTTGACCGACAAATCGTCGTCAGCAAGGCGGCGGTACAAGAAGTCCGTGTTCTCGTCAATGAGGTGATTGAAGCATACGGCCATGTCGCCCAGGGCAATCACGACGTTGGAGCGAACAGTTGGGTTGGGTGACCGCTCCATGATGGTGATGAGGAGTGGTAAGTGCGCTTCACAATACTCGCTGCTGACACACATCAACTTGGCCAAGCAAAGCGTTGCGGCGGCTTGAAGACTCTTGTCTTTGTAGATATCGCTCCTCGAACATATCTCAGCAACTAAGGGACCGAAGTTTGATAGGATGGAATGAGGTCCGAAGAGCAGTTCGCGCTCACGGATATGGGCCATAGCTTCGGTGAAGTCATCCTCTGTCGTGCCGCCGATCAAGTCAAGCTCATCCCCTGGTTCTTCGGGAGCCGCCGTGGTACTCTTGCGTTTCCGGCCAGTAGGTGGCCGGGCTTCGTCTACTTTCGTGGCTTCTTTCTCTTTTTCTTGCTTCCGTCGCTTGAAATCAAGTTCGCACATCTCGAGATGCACAATTTGCTTGATAGCGACGTGACCTACTACGAACAGTAGTTGCGAAAGTGCGATAGCAGCCTTTTCTTTGGGCTCAGCAGGTGGTTCGGGGATTGGCTGATTGATCGTCTGCGTAGGAGCATCAAGTGCCATCGTGTTGAACTGCTGCGTCATGCCACCTCCCATGACAGTCATGGTTGGGTCATTTCGAGACCCAGGCCGTGATGCCGAAGGCGATTGCGATTGATTCTGCGAGGCGAAAACGACCTTGGTTCGCCGACGAATAATGTCAGTGCAGAGGATGTCAGGATGCTTCGCCAGGGCGTAGATTGCATTGACGGCTTGTTCAGCCACACCAAACCACTCCTTGCTCTCGCTTGGCACCTCGGTGATGGCTGCCAGTTTAGCTAATACGGCATGATCGTTGGGAAGGCGACTGAAAGTGACAGCAGAGTCCTTAGCCTGCCGACCAGTGGGGTTTAGTCTCCGTAAAGCGATACATGTGAATTTGGCAAGTTGCAAATCAGCTCGCCCAAGAGATCCCAGGCCGAATTTCAACATGGTCTCCATCTCTCCTACCACGATCTCAGGCGATGCTGTAGCAAGCATACCGAGCACAATAATGGCGCCTCTTCGTTGCGAGCGGGAAATCTCACGCTTCTGAAAGCCGTATACGTCCCACAACTTGGTAACAACACGATCTGAGATCATACCGCCTTTCATCATAGTGGCGAGCAATTGTTCCAAGCTCGTCAATTCAGCGGGCGTGGTACCGGATGTAAGACTGATCATGTTTCTTGCAATGTAGATGGCAGCATCATTAGGGGAGAAATGATCAGGGGCTTCAAAGAACAGACGCTTGTAACAGTCAATGAGATGCGTCTGGACACCTTTGCCCTCATCACTGTTGCCTTTAGTCCAGATTAGACGCATCATGCGTCGAATGCCCACCATGTTGTCTTCGATATTGTAAGCATTGCCAATTTCCAGATAGTCCATGGCTTCAATGACCTCTGACTTGTTCTTTGAACCAAGAAGCTGTACAACGGTGCCAGTAGCCTCGTGTAAAACCTCAATGAACTTCAAGGCGTCGGTATAGTAGCGCTTCGTCAAAGTGAGTTTTTCGATCGCTTCCGACGTTGCAGCATCTTGCTGGGCCTTTTCGATAGCTGCGGCCTTCTCCTCTTCACTCATCTCCGAAGGGTGAGATGGCTTTTGCGGCGATTCTATCTGAGTTGGCTCATCAACCAGCGCAGTCGAGTTCGCCTTATCCTCGCCTAGCCCAGGCTCACCAGCTGGGGGTTGGAGTGCATTCAGTTCCGAGTCGACCTTATCGAGACGTTCCTGCCAATCCTTGCGGGCGAGCTGTGCACCATGGAGTACAGTGAAAGGATGAGTTTTGATAAGAGTGCCGAGCAACTTGACGGCATTCCTCCTGACGTGGCTACTCTTGTCTTCGAGGCTGCGACAAGCCAACTCGGTGGCCTTTTGCCTCCGCTTAGGGAATTTCTGGTCCAGTTCACATATCCGCGTGTACACTTGAATAGCTCGAACACGGCAATAAGGGTTGATGTCCAAAAATCGTTCTTCCAAGACGTCGAAAAATGCATTGAGTTGTGATTTATGGTTGTCACTTCGCTCTTCTTGGTTGCTGAGATAGGCAATCATGTTGCCACAAACTTCAATTAAAGAGCTTCGGAGTGTTTGGGACTGAGCGAACTAGGTTAGTTGACCGCGCTCACAAATTAGAGCTTTGAGTACCAACCTCGCTGTCTAATTGTTTCGCAAGCATAGTCATCTGCTTGATGACGAGTCGTGGGACCAGCTCAGAGAGCTTGGCAATGAAAGTTGACACCGATTTGGGCCCTTTCGTGTCGTTCGAGTTGAATTCCTTGCTTCCAATCTCCCTCAGAATTTCTTCGGCGAGCTGCGGATAGTCATATTGCTCGGAGAGAATGTGTAGAAACTCGGCCATGGGCTCTGACAAGTGTTCAAAGTAGGTCAAGTTCTGGACGATGTTAATTTGCGCGGCTGCGGGTGTGTTAGTCGAGAACGTTGAGGCATTATTGCAACTGTCACTTATCAATTACATACCATAACCATGACCGTGGTGTTTGACGGCGATGCAGAGGACCTTAAACGAGTGCATCCTGATGGCTGTGTTCTTTACTCTCTGCTCGCTCTCGAGCACCATGTATACGGGTCTGGTGAGAAGGCCGACAAAAGTGTCGCGCTCGCTAGTGGTAAGAAAGATCTTGCCGAGCTTCAGCTTGAATACCTTGGACATGACATCCAAGGCAGACTGCAGCTGAGCGGCACTGTCCCACTGATCGTCCTTGTTGGCGGCGTTTTTGGACTTGGCGCCTTTCCCTCGCGCTCGGGAGACGGGAGCGGCAGAGGATTTCTCGGCAGCCTTGGTCTCGACACACGCCATGGTCCACTGCAGGAGAAACCCGTAGATCTCGAGGAGGGACTTATGGTGTTGCAGGAGCTCCTGCTCGTCGGGGTTGTCGAGGTCGTGGGCGATGGCGTCGGCCTCGGCGGCGAGCCCGGACATGACGAGATCGAAGATCTTACTGAGAGCATGCGTGGGCAGGAACTGGGTGTACCTGGATTGCACGAACATCTTAGAAACGGGGTCTTGTTGAGACGCATGACAGCCGACTTCGGCAGACCACGGCGTTAGGGGCACAAGGGAACTGGGAGCGCACTTTAGTAAGAACTGCAGAGAGTCAAAGTAAGCGGAGCGGGTGATGGCGTCCGGGTTGTCGGCGACGGCATCGATGATGGGGTTGAGGACGGCGTTAATGAGGGCGATGTTGGACAGAGACTCGGGGTCAGACTCGCAGTCGACGAGCTGGCCGTCGGCTTCGGGGGTGGCGATGGCAGCTGGGTCGCTCATGTAATGCTTGAGGGCATCATTTATATCGAAGTCGACAGACTCCATGGTGGAACTAGTCCCTCCAGGCAGGGAGGCTGATCTCCTGGTATGCGAAATTCGGTATGCGACTCGAACCAACTCCAGATGAAGCCCAACTGGGAGTAAACAACACTCGGCAATTACCTAGTGCGAGCAATTGAGTCTTTCTACCTGTGTTACAGTCGGTATATAGGAAGGATGAAAAGAGACAACTGTCCAAGCAGCTTCTTTTCGATGTAGCACCAGGATAGGGTGAAGAAAGAGAGTGTGTTGTTAGTAGCGAGTGCTGTATTGCGACAGAGCGAAGACAAAACGCCGTTGCGACTGCGCAATACCGTCTTGTCGGGTTCGGGGAGATCGGGCGGGGGAGCTGGGCAACGGTTTGTTTTTGTTTGGTTGGCGACATTTGGGGAGTCTCGACTGTCTTGCGACGCGCTGGTAGTTGCACCCCACTCCCAACTACCCTGCCAAACGAGCCCCTCCCCCACTACACGAACGTGCAGGGTCCCTGTCAGGCCTGTTCTCAGCTCTGTCAATTCCCTCGGCGCGTCTATTCAGTAGTGACGATTGTGTCTTAGATAATCATTTACTAATTCATACTCGCAACCGACGACGAGGACTAAATATCAACAAAAGACTCGGAGAAGGCGAGAGGTGGAACTAGGAAGCAAGGGCAAGGTTGGTACCCTCAGCTAATAATTTGTCACCGCCATCATTTGGATCTACTGCCTCCAGCTCAACTTTGGCAACAACACCACAGCATGGCGGCCAAGGATCCTTGGGAAGTTCCTGACGACCACTCCAACACCTCTGGTTCTAATTCAGACCATGAGGCCGTAGAGAATCATTCTGAAACTCAGACACAGCATGAGGACGACGAACACGACGTGCACGACATGCTCGGCGAAGAAGATGGAGAGGGAGACGAACAAGAGGACGAGCAAGAACACCATGACGAGCACGAAGACGGAAACGACGACGCCCACGATGAACAAGGCGAAGATCACGACTCCAATGCCTCAGAATCCTCAGACGAGGACGAGCCCATGGACTCTACGGTTCAGCACGATATGGACAAATTAGATAGTACCTTTCACCGGTTTAGAGAGAACTATCGTCTAATCAAACGCATCGGCGAGGGTACATGATATTGTGTTCCCCACCTGTTACATTGCATATCTGCTCACCTCTTCTCACCTGATTAGGCACATTCTCAACCGTCTACAAGGCAGAAGATGTAAACTACAGCTACTACAACAATTCTTGGGACCTCGACGCCAACGATGACCAATGGACACCACCGCCACTACTGTCAACCTCCCGATCCCGCTCCACATCCTCCTCATCTCGCGCCCATCGACGGAGGCCCAAGTATGTCGCCATTAAGAAGATCTACGTCACCTCCTCTCCCTCCCGCATCCTGAACGAGCTCGAGCTCCTCTACGACCTCCGCGACGCCGCCTCCGTCTGCCCCTTAATCACCGCCTTCCGCGAAGCAGACCAAGTCCTCGCCATCCTCCCCTATTTCAGACACGAAGACTTCCGGAAATACTACCCCAAAATGACCGTCCCAGATATCAAAGTCTACCTACGCTCCCTCTTCACCGCCCTCGCCGCGGTTCACGAGAAAGGGATAATCCACCGAGACATCAAGCCCACAAACTTCCTCTACGACCCGGCCAAAAAGCGCGGCGTACTCGTCGACTTCGGGCTCGCAGAGCGCGAGGGCACGGAAACTAAGCCCTGCCTCTGCCACGAAGATCGCGGTGTGCGTAAACAGCGACTGCAGCAGTCAGTGGCGTTCAACTCGATCCACTCAGGCCCCCAACCAGGCTACCCCAAAAACGACACCCGTCCCTCGCGGCGCGCAAACCGCGCCGGCACACGAGGGTTTCGCGCCCCGGAAGTGCTGTTCAAATGCACAGAGCAGACAACGAAGATCGACATCTGGTCCGCTGGCGTCATCCTGCTCACGATCCTCTGCAAGCGGTTCCCTTTCTTCAACAGCGCAGACGATATCGAAGCCATGATTGAGATCGCCACCATCTTCGGGTCCAAGCGAATGAAGCTCGCTGCTCAGCTACACGGGTGTATGTTTGATTCCGATATCCCGACGATCGGTGTCCAGGGCTTCTCGTTTGAGAAGATCATGCTGTGGTCTACGTGTAGGAGTGAGGGGGGCGCGAAAGATGGGAGCAGTGTGCCCCTGACGGCGGAGGAGAAGGGCGCTATTGAGTTTTTGAGCAGGTGTTTGGAGTTGGATCCGTCGAGACGGATTAGTGCTGAGGAGGCGCTGATGCATGAGTTTTTGGTGGAGGGTGAGGGTGAGGGTGAGGAGGATGAGGAGGATGGGGTTATGATGTTGTAGAGGAGGAGTGAGCGAATTGTAGAGATACCCCCTTGTTGTGTGGCATATGCGTTGCGAGCCTGTTCGATGCGGCGGCTGCAGCTGATGATGTTTAGTTAGAGTATAAGTTTGTACTCTTGCGGGTTTTTGGTAAACCTGGGGTTTAGGCCTATTGTGTGCTTAGATGAGACAGTGGATAGAGTAATTATACATGAGTATAAATCTAGCATGTATGGTGTATGTCGATTTCAGTGAGCATGGCGGATACTCCATGAACTGCGTTATTCATCCATAATTGGCATATCGGCTTGTCATGCAGTGAAGAGTATGGAGTTGTAGGCGAGGCGGTCGGTTACCAATATCGACGGATGCATATAGTCCCCTCGTAAATTGTGTGAGTTTGGAGAGAGCATACATTGAAATGAAGCATTTATCATTATGAAATCGTTACATCTGCAGTTGACAGTAAAACATTGTATCAGAAGTCCCAGAGTGCGTTGTTTGTTTATTCGTCATCGTGAATGGGTAACCTGCCCCCATCACGCATCGGATTGTTCTGTTACAGGGTTAAAGGATAGTGTTATGTATAAGTCCAACTCGTCGTATTGTCACGATGGAAGTATCATTGATTGGTTGAGCTTTCGAGTCATCCCCTCGATGGAGTTGGCATAGGTGGTAGACAGCGTTTGACTTTCACTCACCAAGCTATACTGTAGTAATATTGTTACTGGTTGTGATAGGAATCGCTCTCATTAGATGGGGCATGTGTATGAGATTTCGTTCCCGTATGTATAGTTGAACCGTCTCATAGCTCATCGATATTAAAACCTGCTTTCGTAGATCTCCTAATACTCTTCGTCATCCGGCGATCATTGCATGCATATCAAATCTCAGTCACGCCGAAGTGGAACGATGTTGCGCGACAACCTCATATCTGCTATTCATCAGGACTGTCTCTCTGTTTGAGTTTGGTATCGTGGGCTACAGCAGATTGGAGCATGAAAGCAAGAGGGATGGTCGAATGCGAACGACTGTGACGCCAACTCCAGTGCTATGACATATCCTGATGCCTTATACACATCCGTACACCTGGCGATATCCTAACATCGACGACTACCAGATACGTCTAGGTTGCTGGCTCGACACTAGAAGCCATGATCTTTAGATGGTCGTTTCCTAGCTCTGCAGGCTCCCCTGATGCGATGAATTGAGCTTCCTTCGTAGCTGGAGCAGACTGGAGCGAGCCTACGGGCCAGAGCATTCTACTACAAGGCCGGTTTCACCGCCACAAACACAGCTTTCCGCTTCCATTACCACCGGCCACCCAATTGTGAACAGGGTGTAACTCCGCGACAGCAGGCACAGCCGTAATACCTTCGCCATCAAGTTGTGCAAGCTGCTTGCCCTCGCTGTCATAAACATCGACAAAGCGGTTCATATTCGCAATGACGAACTTATTAACACCATCTGCAGGTTTTGCCTGCCACTGTGGTTTCAAAATAGTCACCCAGCGCCCTGTCTGGTTGTTGTGTGGAATCTTAACCTTGGGATTCATCTGTTTGTCTGGTATGTCATGTCCTGGCTTCCACTTGCTGGCCTCTGAAAAGTCGTAAATTTTCACCGTGTCGTCGTATGATGAAGTGGCGATGTGCCCACTGCTTCCCCAGGACGCGTGTGAAACAGATAGACGTGACTGATGTTCGCCGAGCAGAGAGGGATGGCGGAGTTCGCCTTTACCCTTTATCATGCGAAGATCCCAGATCTTCAGAGTCCTATCTAAAGATGCTGTAGCGACGAAATGTGGTAGGGCCGGGTGGAGCGAGAATCCTCCTATCTTCTGGTCCGTCAGACCCCATATCTCGGCCTTATCTTTAGATCGACGGTCGAAACGACCCAGAGATCCCTCTAAGGTGGAGAAAATGATGGTATCCTTGGCTTTGGGAGAAACGTCGAGACAAGATATGCCGAGTTCATCGTCATCCTCCTCTGGAGCCCAGATCTGTGTCGAGAGTTGCTTCTCCAAGTCAAGACATCGTATTGAACTATCATACGAAGATGTAATAACAGAGTTGGAATCGAAGGAGGGAACCTTGATAGAGGTGATGGTTCTCCGGTGGACCTCGAAAGCTCCAATCTGCGGCAATGGGACGTCATAGTCTTCCTCATCATCCTCCGGATAATCTGGAGTTTTCTGCGATCCATCAAAGAAGCCCAATGTTCCCTTCTTATCGCCAGCAAGAACGATGGGTTTGTCTAGCATGGGGTGAAATGTCAGCGCGTAGACCCTTTCGGGTGTGATCTTGATATCTGCACTCAAGTCAGTATTTGTCTCGTATTGCCGTTGCCACACATGCGAGCATGTAAGTACCATTAACGTTCCATCCATCAAACAACTTCAACTCATCCAGGTCGTGTCGCATACTCTTGAGCTTCTGGTCGTCGGTGTTATCGATATCATCGCCTGTAAAAGTCCGGACACCTGGCTGAGCGCCCTGTACAAAGCTTGCGAGCGCGTCCTTACTAGACCAACGCTTTCCATCGACCTGAAGATCAGTGAGACTCAGATCACCGTTCTTTCGAACGCGTTTAGGTTCACGGTCTTTTAGTTCGACGGGAATATCCTCCACCTTGACACTTGATTCCGTATCATCTGTCTTGACCCCTAAGTGACGAGCACTTCGTCGGGTAGGCAAGACTGGGTCTCTTGCGCGCGTCGATCTGGGTGTCGGTACCGCGGCAGGTCTTTTCTTCGGGACCACAGGCTTGGTAGCGGCTTTCTTGATCTTGGCACCGATTTCTGCCGTGTCTTTCAACAAGGCGGCATTCTTCTGCACATTCTGCTGCCGCCTTGTTGCGAAGTCACTCATTGCGACGCGTATAATCCAAATTCGCCAAGATCAAAACGAACGTCGCGCCTGGAAAAGGGAGGAAGTGCGATACAAAAACTGGCAAGAAAGGGGGACAAAGGAAAACGAAGTTACGGAAAACTTCGATGGTCAGTTTGGTAACAAACAAAATTTGTCTGATTGATGACTATTGAGTTATGAAGCCACCTGAATACTCAAGCATTTGGTCAATATCAGGGGCAACAGCAAGCAATGATGATGACGATGGAGCTGAGTTCGGATCAAAATCAATTAACGCGAGGTCATGCCTTTTCGCGTCAAGGCTAAACTGCTTACGGCCGTCGCAGCTTCTCTCAATTGAGTGTGCTGCCTGCACGGTTGCCTGTCGTTCCCTGTCGCACCTCCCTTTAGGTGCCTTAGGTAGTCTTGGCAGTGGAAGGGCTGTAGGTAGGTACCTTCCTCGCCTTCCACCATTGTGTCGAAAAGGCAACTTGAAAGTTGATATCCCTTTCCGGTAATATAGGACTCGGCACGTCTATCGTTGACATAGGCCGAGTTTCAAGCAAGGCAATATTCAATATTGCTTTGAGACTTCCAATGAAAACTGAGGGTCGGCATTCTGTGATAATTGCACTGCAACTAACATGTACTTCGCTTCGTCGCATTAGGCACGGCAGGAACTGGTGAAAAATGGGGCGGGAACAAAGTTGAGTCGGGTCAGTGAACAATCTGAGATACCTTGCTAAAAAAAATGTTTGGACTCACCTACATCCGTACAGTAGCATGCATTCATCTTTTGATCCATATTGACAGCATTCGACCATTCGCAACGATACGGATAATTAGTGCTGTTGAATCACCATATCATACGACTTATGTAGCATATACTCCTATCAGATTCTACCATCATTCTTCATCCATAATCGCCATCATGTCCTTCACCTTGACGCCTTTCCTCTACCAAACGAGGACCATTCTGCGTCTCCCTGCACCACGCGCATCCCGTGCAGCTGTGCGCTCGCTACATGCCACTGCTACCCGATCAAAAAGGAAAGAGAGCGGAATTCCATTTGAACACGACTTGGATGAATCCAACGATGGCCAGGCAGATGAACCTGCCCCTCGCGGCACCATCACTCCGGGCGAGCGCCTCGTCTTCGAGCGCATCTTCTCCGATATCAAAGCTCGTGGCCTGACTCCGAGCACAAAACGTCGCGAATCTCGCGAGAATCTCCCTCCAGCCAAAGACGGGTCCCCTCTTTCCATCATGCGAAAAGCTGCCGATGACGCTGCCAATACCTATCAGTCCACCCTCATCTCCAACTCTGCTGCCCAAGCTAGAGTGGACCAAGAGCGGGCAGATGCTCTCTTGCGCTTCCCGCCTGAGCTGCGAGCTGCGGCCAGCAGGGCCCTCGACACCATCGCATACCAGGTTACCGGCACTCATCCCGTTCAAGATGCAGTCACCTATACGAACACGAAAGACTCCAAAGCTGTGGCTCAGAGCCAGGCAGACAAAGGTGAAGACGCCTTCAATGATGCAAACTGGACAATCCCAGAAAATGCTCTTTCGCGTTCTGTTGAGATCGAGGCTAAGAGACAAAACGAAAGAAACCGCGTCGAAGGCTTGATCACGTCGGCCGCCACCGATTTCGAGCTGTGGGATGTTCTGGAGCAGGAAGTCTTCACCATGCCTGCACGGTTGGGTATCAAGACCAATACCCTGTCAGATGATGCCGAGCCATCGAAGCCGCACGAGACAGTGCAGGAGAGCGACAAGGGAGCGGAAACTGAGAAGCTCAGCCTCTACATTCACGGTCCCCTCTATCCGGCATATATACTACTAGCTCTGCGCCGTCTGCATTCCTCGTTCCACGCGCCCTCGCCCCTTGTCTTCTCCATTCTACCACGAATCAAGGAACTGGGTCTCGAGTCTTACGTCTTGGGCGTCTCCACGCCATTTTACAACGAACTACTAGAGATCTATTGGGCCTGTCGCGGTGATTTATCTGGCGTAGTTGAACTCTTGGATGAGATGCGGCACTGTGGTCTTCACTTTGACAGGCAGACCGCATCGACTCTATGGAAACTCAATAACGCAGTAACCGAGATGGCAAATAATGCTGGCACAAACGGCTTTGCTAGGGCTCTGATGCAGATGCCCGAATTTGAGCTCTCACAGCGCCAGAAAATCAGGCGTTGGCACCGAACTGTAGTGGAGATGGCTGCATAAGAGCCAGAGTCAAATTCCTTGCGCGTGCCACCATTGCATGATGCATGAAGAGAAGGGGTTACCCTTGCCTGATGTTCTCATGTTGTATCTGCATTATCATGCTTGTGAGGTCCAAGGTTTCGGAATGTCCTATGCCTCACTGATCATTCATTGTACCATCACTGTATATGAAACTCCCATAGTATTTATGTACTATTATTGTATATCACTTTTGTATAAACAGGCACTTAGGATTTTCATCACGATGTGTGACTAAAAGGAGAACTGGCTGGCCACGAACCAACGGCATCTTGCTAGCAAAGGCGCCTGGAACATTATAATCATGGAAACCGGCTCAATGGGACGGCCCGTGTTCGGAGGCAGTATCCCCATAGAGATTTTTTCCGCGACAAAGCAACACCTCTGAGCCGTTATGTGCTGCAGCGTCTTTGATGACAATTAAAACAGACGGCTCTTCGTACCGTAGCCAGGAACGAGAAATGTAGCCAAGAACATGTCTTGGGTAGTAGCCCGTATCGATCGGATAATCTACCTATACTATATCTTCCACCAGCCATGACGATGTGCTCCCGCTATCCCAAACAGCTCATGGCCACGTAAACGATGAGGACGTATCCTGTATATAGACCTGTATAGAGTACAAGGCTCATCTCGCTTTATCGTAAGTCTTCAGTGCAATGAAGCAAACCCCATTATGTTGTCGACAATCTACCTCACGCTCCTAAGCGCCTGCGCGCAAGCCACGACCGTCTACCTAGCCGGCGACTCGACCATGGCACCAGGCGGA
The DNA here is from genome assembly GCA_022578705.1 of Xylariaceae sp. FL1019. Lineage (NCBI taxonomy): Eukaryota > Fungi > Ascomycota > Sordariomycetes > Xylariales > Xylariaceae > Xylariaceae sp. FL1019. Next base: position 98,664 of record MU391990.1, on the reverse strand, counting down.
GGCGGCTCCGGAACAGAGGGCTGGGGACAGTATCTCAAGTATTCACTTCCATCATCCTACACCGTATCCAACAAAGCGATCGCCGGCCGCTCAGCGCGCTCTTTTACACGAGAGGGCAGGTTCCAAGCCATCGCGGACGTGGTGCAAGCTGGGGACTGGGTAGTCGTGGAGTTCGGCCATAACGATGGAGGGAGTTTGTCGCCGACTGATAACGGCAGGACGGATTGCTTTGGTGATGGGGCGCAGACGTGCCAGACTACGTATGATGGTGTCGCTGAGACGGTCTTGACTTACCCGGCTTATTATAAGAATGCTGCGAGTCTGTTCCTGAATAAGGGCGCGAAGGTTATTTTGAGCTCGGCTACGCCTAATAAGTGAGTATAGGACGACTGAATGGTGGGGGTCGGTGTTGATAGGTTGGCAGCATTTGCGAGTCGGGAACGTGTAGTTGGGGTCCATCGCGGTTCGATTATTACGCCTGGTATGTCGGTTCTTTTTCCTTTCTTCCTTTTGGTAACAATAAGGTGGAAACTCGCTTTTACTAAAATACTACTTAGGAATGCAGCAAGCCAACTGGGTGGCACGGCTAAGGGCATTTATCATGTTGCGGTATGTGTCGACACATTGAAAATATTGGCAGAAATTCTCCAATTACTGATGATAACGAGAAAACAGCATGGCGAGTATGCAGCGCAAGTCATGACGAGCCTGGGCAAGACAGTCGTCGATGCGCATTATCCTAATGACCACACACATACTGATCCGTATATGGCAAATGTCATGGCTGGGAGCTTCGTGCTCGGTTTGAAATGTGGTACTTCAGCATTGGTATGCTTCCCTTTCTTGGCGACGTTCATGCACGTTTGAGGCCAGATTAAAGTTGATTCGGATGAAACTAACATCATCGCAGTGAGCATGATTTGTTTCATTGATCCGATACATGAGTTGCGATTGTTGAGCCGAAGCTGGGGAAACTGGAGGACAGCACTAGACTCGGCTCCAGTGACTAACTTTGTGTAGAGGAGCCGCCGTTAAGAACTCGACTGCCGAGTTGACCACGTCGTCGTACGGACCATGCATTACTTTCAATAGTACTGTACCAATCTGAATGCCAGGGTTCGTTTCGGCGAACGGGAAAAAGCGAGGAGGTGCTGACTCGCAGATTGTTCGCGTCAATCATACAGTTTACCAATGATGATTCTACTTCCGCCAATGCTGCATCCATTTCCTTGTGATATGAAAACAATATCCGATATTTGAGCTACCTTTAGTCACTGTATGTGATGCCTTGAAGTTAATCACGAGCATGAGAATATAGTCGGAGGCCCCCTGCGCGTCGTGGGATTTGCCAAGTTTGACAGGCAAGATCGAAAGTTGGCGAGATCGATCCGATCTAGATCCACATCCAGGATCTTCCGAGTCTTCACCACCAATTGTAGCGAATATGAAGACACCACCTGGACACCACCCACCTGCATGCTTGCGGGCTGAGACACACCAGGCTCGAATCGGACACGAACATCTCCAGACAAAGCCCAACGCCCCAGAGCCCCACGAACCATTACCATCTTTCTTTCTCTCAGCTGAAAAAAACGACGTCATTGTATACAGATCGTCCCAGCTATGTCGGCCGGCCACGCAACTGCGACATTTGCCAATGATGCCACGACGAGTACGCGGTCGTGGCGGTGTTACCTCTGCCGTGGAATGAAGCTGTGACGCAGTCCACCACACTGGAGGGGCCTCATTACCTACTTTTTTCTGTGATCTGCAGCCGTAGACGGAGCAAAAGTCCCCTAGTCTGAATAAATCAATACTCCTCGGGGTCACCGTTGTTATCCCAAACCAAACTCCATAATCCGTATTCGAAATCATGTCTGCCCCAGAAGAGGAAGCGCCAGCCGGCACCACTGCGATGGATGTAGTGAGGGACATCCTCCCAGTCCCTGCGACTACCGACCCTGTGACCGATCCGGGGAAAACTCATCTCGCCAACAGTCTTGCTGAGGAGCCGACACTCTCTCACTCGCTCGCTATGGCCAACCATGATGAGAAGGGCCACGTTCAGAACGCATGGGATGAAGAGGCTGCGGATTTGGGTTGGAATAGGAAGAAGGAGAACATCCCAGCCCCTCTCGTCGGCGGAATCGGAAATGAAGACCTGTGGTTACTCACTCGTCGCTTCAATAAGGTATTCACAAGCGTCCCCGGGATGAGACCTCCATCTGACTGTCTCGTAGCAAGTATACCATGTGAAAGAGGTGCCACATAATGTGCCTGGGGATCTGGACCTTAACATCTCGGACGAGGAAGAATTCTCTCCTGACAAGCTAAGGGCGACTGTTGAGAGGTTTTACATGACGTACGTACACAGTGCTATACGTCCCAGACTTCATGAAACGGGCCCGAAATGAATATTTCGGTGATGAGTGCTGATATTTGGCTACAGAGTCGTTATCAGCCTGTTGGGAGTAGTCAAACACGTCGCAAGACTACGATCTTGGCGCGAAACGCGGCGAACATCTACCTTCTGCGCTGTACGTCTTGCAGTTCCTACAATCCTCCTCGTAGCGAATAACAAGCTAACGTCTAGCAGGCCTATTTCATCGCATGGATATTCGACTTTATCACACCACTGCTTGTCGCCACAATGATTGCGCTTATTGTCTACCCACCGTCTCGCGAGGTCCTCTTCCCGCCTGCCCCTATTGCTCTGGTCGACTCGAAGTCCGGTGGTGTGCAAAAGCCGAAAGCGGGTGTGCTTGGAAGTCATGAAAGTGCAACAGGAGCCCCAGAAAACCACAAGGGTGAAGCCGTAGAGCAGGAGGCTACGAATTTCTTCAATGGCTTCACAGCAGTCGTCCTGACTAGTGCGACTGGGAAACACCCACAATCGACACCGCATACGAAGGAGGATGCTCCCTTGGAAGAGAAGGTGCCTGACCCGACAGGACTGGCCGTGTCAGCTGCCGAGGCAAAAGACATCGCGGGTGGAGGTCAGCCGGGAGCCAAACATGATAAGACTAAAGTGCCTGTCGAAAATGCTATTTGGTCAAAGATGCGTCCCATAATGCATGGCATTAGCGACGCAACCGACGGCTGGGAACGATTCGCCAACGCCCTATCTCCTACACCACCTTTTCCTCAGAACACCTACCGTTTCAGGCTCGCCGGACTCGTCGCCCCTATGCTCCTTGTGTCGCTTTTCCTGACATCTTATATGTTCATGAAAGGTGTCACATTTGGTGCTGGCTTTGGCTTCTTCGGTCAGCCTCTGATCACACCCGCCTTGAAATTCCTCAACCGAACATATCCCCATTGGCAAAAGCTACTGGAGATACGTAACACTATTCTAAAAGGAGTACCGACCAACGCACAATTGACGTTAACCTTACTGCGAATTGGAGAGTCGAACAACGCGCCCTTGCCTCCCCCACCCCGCGTTTCAGTACCGCCTCCGGATCAGGCGGCTGAGCTCACTGATGCTCATCTAAGGGCTACCGGCGCCGACTATCCTCTCAACGCAACAGAAGAAGAGCTTGAAGAAGCGATGCAGCACGATCCCGATACGGCTCACGAAACTAGCGGTGGTGATATTGACGCCGCAAAGCCTGAAAAACACGGTCACAAGAGCCGCAAGGTTCTTGGTGCTATGAAGGCAACTGTGAAAGGAGCTGTGAAGAGCGTCATTGCCGGTGACGCAGCGAGGGCTAAGGTTGGATCTCACCATGCCAAGAATCGACTCGGAGCAGTTCCGTCTTCAGACGAAGACTCTTTGTCTGGTCCCGTGGATTTCGCTGCTCGGTACGATGGCAAGAAGGGAAGAGTTTACATAACCACAAAGTCTACCATTCCAGCCATTGGCTTTAGCACAGACGTAACGACTAAGGGTGATGACTCAGATGAGACTCTCCATCCCAAGTGGAGTCTTGCCATCGGGGACATTGCAGAGCTGAAGAAGATTGGGGGGTACGGATGGAAGGCGAAACTTCTGGTTGGCTGGTCATTGGGACGGGAGGTCAATGATGGGCTTGAGATTCGAGATAGAGATGGCAAATTGCTGCGTATTACAGCATTGCCGCTTAGAGATGAGTTATTCAACCGTCTTATTGCCATTGGCGGGCAGAGATGGGAAGCTTGGTAATGTCTTTCCTTCCCGATTAGAATAATACACATACTTCCACTTTCCAATTTTTTTCTAACTTCTTTCTTTCAGCGCCAGAGCGTGGCTTTAGTTGCTCCACGTGGATTCCTTGCTGTTTTGGCGTTTTTGCTTGTTATGTGTAAGCCTACATGGGAGCATGGTGTTCACGCACCCTGGAGCGCTTTTAGACCTAGATATACGATACCCTTTTTGCAGTTTGGTCGGGCTCGAGCAATCAAGCGAGGCGTATATATAGGCGTCTATTTTTATCACTATTACAATTGATATTACACGTGTTGAGTACTATCTGGTCCTGCACTCAGCTTCGAGCCTCCTGTATACTCTCGTTCCGGGGCGATTCCTTTCGGGTATCTAAGCTTTGGATGTCTTTATTTCCACTCTGCTCCACAAAGTCAACTTGGCTGACCTCGATGCGGCTACGTGACAAAGATGGGATGCCCGGAAAGAGCGATGTGAGCAACTCCAATCGAAGGCATGGGTGCTCATTGGGCAGAGTGATCAACTCGCTGCATGCAGCCTTCTACCTACTTTTTCATACAAGAATCTCTTCCATCTGCACACCTGCATTCAAATGACATATCTGAATTCGTTTTCTGAGGGTTCTCGACCCTCCGTGATTGCCCTTTTGTCCAATTTTTTGTTCTCATTGTGGAGTAAGAAGCTGAAGATCGCCGAAGTGACTGCGACTAGTACGCAAAATGAAAATGAGACCTGTTTTGAGAGGTGGCAATTAGTATACGTGTAGATTTCAAGGCGTCCTCTGGCAGGCAAAGGGAGTTTTCTGCAAGGTCCTCTATGATGGGGATACGCCGATGAGGAGACAGGAAAGCTTCACATACCCATGATCCAGTTCGATAATAAGGGCTATCGCTTTCCGGGAAAATATTCGTGCCCAGCAATGGCCCGGCTTGCCCAAATGCACCGAAAATGGCGAAACCTCCGGCCCTCTTGCTCTCGGTATTATGATTATTCGTGACCCAGACTAGAAGGATTGCGACGCAGACGAATACTGTGATGGCCAGATACACACCGATGTATCTTGGTGCGGCTGCCTCCGTTGTGGCTAAGAGCAGGAATCCAATCGCAGATACGATGCCGAAGAAACAGACGAAAGGACCGCGTAGACGAGTTGCGTCTGAGATAAATGAGATGATGATGATCAGAATGAACGTCAAGAGGTAGGGAGGGGCTGAAAGCCCATTGGCCTGACGTATGGGAGTATTAGTGTATGTCAGATGATACATCAGAGGCTTTTTGACATGGGAGATTGCAAGTAAATGTAGCAGAACTGCGATCGCGCCAGGAAATAGTTGCGAGGTACGAACCTCGAGTTTTGAGAACGTGCCAATCTCAGCAATGATGGTTGGAACGAACAACGGGAGGGACGCGAAGCAGACGTTCACGCTGAAGTACATTATACCGGTAACGTAACCTTGAAATGTGCTTTAGCGCCTCACTCCAACCTTCAACACTTTTAAGGGTGACTTACTCTTCCAGTCCTTGAAAGCAGCGAAAAAGTCATTCACTCGCAAGCCGATATGGTCCTCGACATCTGCAGTCTGACCTCGACTAACCATGTGTTTCACTACTTCTTTTTCGCGACCGCTGAGGAATTTGGCGCTTTCGATGTCATCTGGAAAGAAGAAAAAGGCAACGACGACTAAAATGAGCGTCGGCAAGCCTTCGATGAGAAATAGTATCCTCCAGGGCTCTATCTTTGGGCTTTGGATGTGCGTGATGGCGTAGCCTAGAGCTCCACCGTAGGCGTTTGCTAGAGCTGAGCCAGAGAGGAATATGCCCTGGCGAAAGCCGACTTTGTTCTTGGGGTAGAAGAATGAGAGATATACGGGCACTGCGGAGTATAGAGCTTCTGTTGCGCCGAGTAGGAGTCGGAGGACGACCATGCTGTCAGCTGTAGTCAGTACGAGATACTACTCTCTGACGAGAGATCTGAACTGTACCCAGCGTAGTTCTTCACCGCTGCCTGAGAAGAGGATATTGTCGCGAATGAAAGGACGATGCATGCTACCCAGATGTGCGCGGGGAAATGCTTCCAGCCTGCTGCGCCGAATAGCTGGAATATTATATCTGAACAATGTCAACTGGGGATAATTGAATGTGAGTGAGTGTGGTTACTCACACGTCACGTAGAATAGAGTACCGAGAGTCGAGTATTGATTGCCCTTGAGACCGATACTCTCATCCAGACCTGCGACATGGGCATTGCCTAGATTTGACCTGTCGAGAACAGATAGCGAGTAAATGGCGAAGATCATGGGCATTAGATGCCAGTCTAACTTCCTGATGACCGCTTTTTCCTCGTGAGGCGAAGGGATGTCATTGAGGTTTTGATGTTCTGATTTGGTGTCGCCGACGGTTTCGACATCGGGTTTTATGTCTTCCATTAGAACGAATCGTAAGAGGATCAGCAAGAAGTGGGATGTTCAATCGTGCGGTTTCGAGTGGCGAGTGAGGCATTCGTCTTGACTCCTTGGCACAGTTTATACAAGATCTGATCAGCAAAGTTGGAGATAGCTACTCAATGACGACGGCCTGCTCGAGGGTTGCAGACGTGCGGGGAATGCTCTCGTATCCTGGGAACCATTATGCTACTCCAACTGCAGTTTGACCCCAGATCAGCGTTTATTCCCTGTCCCGAAGCCAATCGCGTACGGAAAGAGCCCGAAAGGCGTCTCTTCCCACAAATGAGTAGCTACATAGATATTGCATGAAGCACCTCATACTTCAGGCCACGTGGGGCTACTCTTTTTAGGTGTTTGTTGACAGTTCTACTTGCTAGACGTGCAGCATCTCGTAGATCAAGGTTTCACGTGAGTTGAGACAAGCATGCATCGATACTTGGTGAGCAGTGCGGGGTATTTCGTGAGGACGCAAACTGAGAAACGCTGGGATCGGTAAAGATTGATTGACTACAAGGGATTAGGAACTGTCTGACAGAGATGTCTGATCTTAGTTCGGGTTTGGCATGCTGATTGCATGCAGTAACCTCAAGTAAGTCGAGTGCCCGAGACTGATGACAGTATCTCCTTTATAACGGTATTGAGTATCACAGTTACCTTAGGCATGACCATGGTCTATCAGTTTCAAGCGACCGATGTTGTTCTTCATGTTGAAATCGTAGTACGTCCGGTCTTCCTTGAAAGGGGTATGCGCGACAGGGTAAGGAGACGCGTGATGACAGAGGCTGTAGGTAGATAAAATCGGAATCAAAGGAATACATCGTTCCCATACTTAACATTGGGACCTGGACCTGGTAGATATTCATGCGCTTGGAAGATGACGCTGCGCGATATCACTCTGAAGGGCACCGAGACATATGTGGTCCTTTTGATCATACCTGTTCGATTTTCTTACCTATTGCAACTAGATCCAGGGATTACCAGCCACCTTTACATGTTCAGGATAGAAGTCAAACACATTCAAGTGCAGATAGGCTGTGGCAGGGAAATTTCGGGGGTATACTTCTGTGTGTCAGTACATAGACCATTGCATTATGGCAGGAGATTCTTCTTGACTTGAACACCGTCGTCGAGACGACTCTTTAGTCTTCGTTTGATAACAATTGGGCTGTCAAGACAGATGAGGCGTTGTTTTTCGCTTGTATTTTGGTCTCATATTCAAGAAACAGCGCCTTTGTCGAATGATCTTAGGGTATAAATAAAGCCAATCGCCCTCTTTTGTCTATCCCATAAAGCGCCAAGCAGAGAAAGAAAACAGAGCAAGCACAAAGAACAGGAATCAGACTTATCGCATTGCAGTCTATTTTCACATCTACAACATCCAAAACATCGACGACACACCCTGGTTATGGCCGAACTGGTTACGGCCGAACTGGTTACGGCCGAAGCCGCGACGCCTCCCACCGACCACGCAATCTATGTAGCGCTGCTCTTTTATCGGTTTGATTCTCGTGGAAACCGTGAGATTTTCGTCCGCTATAATCCGGATGAAGAGCCTATCACCGAGTACAGTATACCTATCGGGAATTCCGAAGGCACCGAAGACCTAGAAGCCTGTGCGAAAGTATGCGCTTCCACGTTTCTAGAGCTCGATCCCGCTCGCATGGAATTCAAGCACCTATCACATGCCGACGTCACGAACGTCGGCAGAAAGTTTTGGGTGCGGATTTTCTTACTGGAAGCTAATTCTGAAGTGGAAGCAGTCGCGCAACAGAAATATTTCCACGGGTGGAAATACGCCTTCATTCTACTCTCCTCTCTCGAAACGGTGAGTATTTATGACAATATCAATGTTGCGAGGGGTGCTATAGAGTATTTCTTCAAGTCGACTGTACCGAGTGCAACTGAACCGACTAATACAACTGCCAAGCGAGAGCCGTGGTATCGCAAGAGTATCTTGCGTAGACTGAGCATTCATAAGAAGTAGAAGGAACCCCCATGCCGTTGGCTAGATTTCGACACTGGAAAGCATTCAAGAGACGTCAAGCATCATCACGGAATCAATAGAAAAGTCAAAGAGGTCATAGAAGAGAACTCCCACTAGATATGTATCATAAGACGGAAACACACTAATTATGCCTTGCTAGTAAGTTAAGATCAAATGAGACATAGTCTATGTTAATAAACTTCTTAAGAACAATAAATAGCTCTTTCTATTGTAGATATGTTGGTCTTAGGTATATGAACTCAGATTCTTACAAGCCGCGTAGTCTGCTGATCCATCCACCTAGGTAGTGTCTTTTCAGTAGATGAAACATATGTTTCCTAAGCGAAACGCGATATGAGACATCTGCCTATTCATGTCACGCTGGAATCATGAAAGACAAATGCTCTGTGCTTCCTGAGATTGATGGACTTTCCTGTGACATTGAAAGACAAGTCCAAATGAACTCATACATACTGATAATTGTGCTTAACACTCGATCATTGCGAACAGCGATGCAACAAGGAAATATATGAGTGCTATCAAGCAATGTTGTTCATTCACGTCTAAAAATTTCATCCGACCAGCATTCAATTGAGCACTCATCTTACGACTCACTTTGCCCTCCGACCGGGTTTTGACTAGATCCGCTGTGTCGGCAGGTGATAATCATGTCCTGCTTTTAGTGAATGAAATTTTCTCTCCGCAGTTGAAAAAGTATTTGTGTGAGCATTGAAAAAGATATAGTATGGGCATTGGACCATCTCTACGGCATCATACAGCGCTCATTGTCTCAAAACCCTTATACCCTTATTTTTTTTTACTGCGTATACGCCGATAGCGTAGCGCCTGCCAGCTATACCCAGATGGTAGCGATGTAATACGGCCGTATATGGCCGGCAGCAGCCGGTAGCGACCAGATTTGACAAAAAACCTTATAGCGATTGACTGAATTGACTGAATTGACTGCTGAATTGACTGACTTAAGGTGGTAATGGTGGTGATTGACTGACTGATTGCCTGGTTGAAGGTGTAGGTGACTGAAGGTTAAGGGTTCGAACCTGTACGATGTTTGCAGCTATAAGGTTTTTCGCCTATACGCTTGCAGGCAAAAGGGTATATTCAAAAGCCAAGGTGTGAGTGTAGTAAAGGTAGGGTTTTGAGACAGTGAGCGCTGTAGGATGCCGTACATCCCTTTCTTTGGTTTGTCGTAGTTGGTGTTCAAGTTTTAGGAATGCACTTTATAGAAGTGGTTGTTGATGCTGTTCTAGGTATTCTTGACTTGGTTGCCGCATGTGTTGCAGCAAGCTCAACCAACAGTTGATTAACACGTTTTATTGTCCAGAGGGTAACGTGTACTATCGGCGATTGACGATTACCTCTTACCGACGATTGCGTATTACGCCATGTGCGCGCCTGTTTATTCGGCTCGCCGCTATTGACACGACAATGACAAAGACAGGACGCAGACATGAACAAAGACATGAGACGGCCGTAGCGGTGCATATCAAATAAGCACAAAATATTATGCATTTGGTGGGACCGAAGCCCAATCTCGCCCGTCATCATGGCTCCGAAGAAGAACGAAAAGGATTAAGGGAAAACGAAAATTTCCTAACCCCCTCGCAGTGCTGATGAGGTTGACCCCAATGGTGTTCCCGCCCACAAGGACGCGGTGGGCCAAGTGCGTAAGGTAAGTACAGCTTTCTCATAGCAACACCAGTACCAAGCCCATTGACCGGCAGCAAACAGGTTTATTGATTCTTTTATCATTCGTTCTTTCATTTCTGCGCATCTGCGTATCTACTTATTTAGTAGTGGGAGACTATTTGGTCTCTCCATATCAGAATCGGCAACACCCAGCTTCTGCCTCCCACCGCACCATTATATTCTCCTCCTTTTGCTGTGTGGCGAAACATGTAGTTATGTCTCTTCATCTTTTCCATATAACAGGCTTATGCCCAGCCGTTCATGACCCTGAGTGGTAACGAACGCAGAGTGAAAAAAACATGATGAATTCCGATCCTAGGAAAAAGAATGATGGGAACTGTACGAAATCATGCGTCCCTGGCTGTTCGTGATCATGACCTACGGTTTGCATGACGCGATCCGGTGCGCATGGTAGGCCCTGGGGGTAATGAAAAGAAGACCACACTGCTGGCAACTCATGGGTGAAGCCGTCTCGTATTCCTTTATATGTTGATGCGAGGTGTGAGACGTGATGTTGCGGGGTTCATTCTTCGTCTGGCCACCGCATCGGAAGCAGCAAAACATTCCGTTCACTGCAGTTCGTTGTCAGCGTTGTTCACTACCTGAAATAAGTTGAAGACTTACTCAGAACGCAACCATTATCGGGACGGTGGGCAGGCCGCTGGCTCTGGTCGACAACCTCGATTCGGCCTTTTGACCACGTGTGCATCTGGACCACGGGATTTGCGGCGCCACTGGACGGAGGGAGGAGTGGAGAGGCAGTTGTGGGCGCGAGAGCGGAACTGTTTCTAGGGATGGTATTTCCAGGACCAAGAGACTGGGCATCATGTTGGCTACCATACTGTGCACCACCGAGCTGAGAATGACCACCATGCTGAGGAGCGCCGTGCTGAGGCCGGTATGAGACCCCATACTGGGGCCCGTACTGGGCATCCCACTGGGTATCATACTGACTAGCATAGTGGCTGCCATGCTGGGCACCAGCGGACTGAGGAGGACCATGTTGAAGAATACCATGCTGAGAAAGGCTACTTCGAGGAGGACGAGGCCCAGGACCACGCACAAGACCACCGGGCTGAGGAGGGTACCGGGCACCGTGCTGACTGCCATCCTGACCGCCAGAAACGAGAGTAGGAGAAAAGGCCGGGACAGCAGGAGCATAGGCAGGAACAGTATCAATGAACGGATTGCCATGAACACTACGAACTGTAAAAGGAGTCCTTTGACCATGGGTACCATGCGACGAACCGGAAAAGCCGACAGCAGGAGGATAGACGGGAACAGTATCAATAAACGGATTGCCATGAATACTATGAACTGTAAAAGGAGTGCTTTGACCATAGGTACCATAAGCTGAACCGGAAAAGCCGACAGCAGGAAAAGTAGAACCAGTCGGGTCAGCCACCGAATGACTAGACCGACCACCGGGGGAAGGCAAAGCAGCTGAGGGCACTACAGAGCCATCGGGATAGCCATGAAGAGAGCTAGTATCATTGCCCACAGCAGAGACAGCATTGGTGCCAGAAACAGGAGGAGAAAAAGAATGGAGAGGAAGACGGGGGTCAAAGAAATGAGGACGGGAGCCATCGAAAGGAGGAGAGAAACCAGGAGTGGGAGGCACAGTGACAGGCAAGGCGTTAGGAGAGGCGGCGGGGGCATGGGCGGCAACGGCAAGAGGATTGGTCTCCAGTGATCCTGTGGTGACAGGATTGCTGCCATACGGCTGCTGGCTCTCGTTGTTCTCGTCGGACATCGCGAGGGTCGTTTACGCGTTTACGCTCTTCTGTTGGTGTTCTTCTGTACTTGGGCTTGAAACTGCGGGTTATCGCTGTTAGTGAACATCGCGGTATGGGAGATGGTGTTTCAGGGTTTAAGTTGAAGCAATGTACCAAGAGAGAAGAGCAGTGAAGCGGTGATATATGGCGACGCATAGAGCAGAGCGGCTTGGTGGGAGGCAGGTAGATAACGAGAAACGGGTACAACCGAGCCCTCGAGTGCTGACTCTGGAGTTGAAGGCGAAATAAAGACTTACTGACACTGTACTTGAACCAGAGATATAGACGAGGCCGCGAGAACTGGGCCTGGATGTGTGACGATCGGAGAGGGATCACGACGTGGGGAGACGAGACGTAAGTGTATTTGCGAGATCCTTCTCGGTGGATGGACGAACGGAAGGGAAAGAGAAGGTGTAATGGTGGAGTTGTAGAGAGCAATTAGGAAAAAGTTCAATTTGCAAGATAGCCTGTGCATTGAGTGTAAAAGATAAGCGTTTAACTAGAGTCGACATTGCTATTAATTCGCATATCTGTGTGTCGGTAACGAGTATATCGAATATGCGTAGTTGACGGGTTATGAAGGGACTGCAACTATCAAATCACTGCAAAGACCTAATGGCTCCCAAGGGGGCGTTTCGTTTGTAATAATGCCCGTACCATTGAATAAGATGAGCGAGCGTTGAAGGAGCGGTGAGCTCCCATACGTTCGCATATCTGTCTGTTAGAAACGATTATATGGAATGTACGTAGCTTATAAGTTATAGAGCGACTGCAATTATCATCCAACTGCAGGAACTCAGTGGGTCAAGACGACCGTTTCTAATATTCAATCTAGTGTTAGCTCTTGATAATAAGGACCATCTCAAGGAAAAAGTTCTCTGCTACCAGATAGACTGCTTTTATAGTGGGTTGTGATTCATTATTTATATAAATCTGCAAGAGGCTGCCAACTATCGTATGTCATATGTCGAGCTTATATACAACGTGGTAGCTGGCTGAGCGTCATAGCTTACGATGGGCTGAAGGCATTAGTCAATCGGTGATCAGACATGTTCGTCAATCGTCAGCGAACATATCGGACACTGGTCAGTGGAATGCGTCAGTCATTTCACAATAGAACACATTCATCACTATTCAATAAAACGCGTTACGGATCTACTAGTTAATGATTCTTCATTGTACTCTCCACGATCTAAAAGGACAGCCTTTCTCAAGAGAACCCTATCGTAAGCCACTGGCCACATTGGTCTGGTATTGAGAGGAAAGCCAATGTGAAGCTTTCATGGCTTGTAACGCCACAAAGCGGTTCCAGTATAGCTGGTGAAGGACACTTGATATGTAAAGCTGCAGGCAGGGATATCAAGTCGAAGCTTATGTCTCTTCTTCATCCCCTCCAAGTCCCGATCCTCACTCCTCCTCGGCGTTGTCATTGTTGCTGGACGCGTATGCCTCCGCAAGGTCACGGGCTTTCTTCATGCCTATCTTCGGTTTGTCCTTGTGATGCTTGGTGGCGTGGCTGCCAAGCTGAAGTGCATTCTTGCACTCCTGTTCGCAGTATGGGCATTGGACCATCCCATTTTTTGATTTGTCGTAGTTGGTGTTGGAGTTCTGGGGATGTACTTTATGAAAGTGGTTGTTGATGCTGTTCTTGGTATTCTTGACTTGGTTGCCGCATGTGTTGCAGCAGAATTTACGGTTCGAGACTGGACCGCAGCGAGTATGTCAGCAGTTTACAAGAAAACTCAGATCATTGAGGCTCACCAAGGATGCATCCATGGTCTTGTCTGGTGACGGGAAGGCTTGTCACATCTACCTCGACCATCTTGTTGTAGGACAGAATCCAGACTCCTGCCTTGGGACCATCGGGGAGGGGCACGCGCGGCATAGCGTTGTCTGCCATCGCTGAAGCAGATACGAGTGATGATCTCTTTGTGTCGGCGACGATGTGAACTAAGGAGGTATAAGACGGTGTCTGTGAAGGATGTGAACCAAAGGACTTTGGAAGAGTTTACGCGTGGCGACAGAGCTCGAACACAACTGCTTGGTAAGAGGCAGGTAGGTAGTACGTCGTAAAGGAAAGGACGAAATAGCGCTGTTCAAAGGTAACTCTCAGGTACCTAGGTATATAGTCCAGAAAGATAGAGCTGCGCTGCAATTGGGAAGTTGCACCGAAGGCCTGTAAACGTTTTTAGACAGAAGGAGCGACCATGGTCACCACCAGGGGCACCACGTGACCAGGGCACGTGATTCCAGACACATACCCTCATGCGGCACCATTCAACAATAAGTGCAAGATGATTCTCTCTAAGTCTCCCATGAGAAAAGCCTCAAAAGGGAATCACCAGTGCAAGATGACTCAGTCTACGTCTCCCATGAGAAAGGCCTCAAAAAGGGAAGAAACAAAGCAATTGAATCCTCGTTGATCAAATAGGGTATGTCAGCGTGAACGAAACCAGATTACCGATCTAAGGCCAATTCGGCGAAACTGTTGAATGGCGATTCGGCAAAAAGCAGATGTACAGACAGAGAGGTATCATACCACACTTACTAGTAACTTAACATGGAAAGATACATCCCCTTGAAGGGAGCGCGCCGCTATTGATTGTCTCTATAAATACCAAGAAGACCGAGAAGTGGATGGAATATGGTTGATTTCTAGTCCTGATGCTATAGACTGGATGAATTGGTGGTACTGGCACCACCACCGCCACAACCATTTCGCCAAAGTGCCATCTTTCCTTGTATTATGTTGCCCTGACCTGGGTCTGGGGCTAAGAACACTTGCGCTGGTGTTCGTTCAGGGATCGGGAGTCGATGAAATGGATCCCACAGACAGGACAAGCCGCGTGTTGAGCGGTGGCGTACCTGCCCTTGTGCTTACCCCTTGTTCCCCGGTGGGAGAAGATGCAGGTCGGTTTATTGTTGATATTTTGTCCGCACTGGAAACAGCAGTACTTTCCATCCGCTATAAGTCTGTTAGCACTGATTACCAAGGCTCCTTAAATAATTTTGAGACTTACTTAGAACACATCCGGTACTCGGATGCCTTACGGGAACTGCGAGTCTATCGACTTCGCGCAGTCGACCTCTCGACATGATATGCAGCCGGTGTTGGCCGGCAGAGGCATTGAGGTTGACGGGGACAGCGGGAGGGACAGCCTGTCCAGCGGCGGGGGAGACGGCGTGTCCAGCGGCGGGTGAGACGGCGTGTCCAGCGGCGGGTGAGACGGCGTGTCCAGTGGCGGGTGGGACGGCGTGTCCAGCAGTAGGGTGCAAGACAAATCCAGGGCCAGGAGGGACGACAGGTCCTGGGGCGTAGGGGACGGTATGTCGAGCAGTGGGAGAGACAATATGTCTGGCGGGGGCAAAGTGAGAGCCAGTAGCAAAGGACTGACCACTCTGATGGCTACCCTGATGATCACCGTACTGGTTGCTGTAGCCACCACCATGAACGGCAACGGGAGCAGGAAAGTAGGGGCCAGTGGTATGAGACTGACCATGGCGGCCATCCTGCTGATTACTGTTCTGGCCATCGAAATGACCACCGTACTGGGCATCGTAGCCAACATCGTACTCGCCATCGTACTCGGCACCGTGCTGGCCATCGTGTTGGTCATCGTAGCCACCACCATGAACGACAGCGAGCGTAGAAGAATAGGGGCTAGTGGCAAGAGACCGACCACCATGGGAGCCACTCTGCTGAACACTGTACTGGCCATCGAATTGATGACTGATCTGGCCATCGGATTGACCACCGTATTGGCCATTAAATCGGCTACCGTTCTGGCCATCGTTCAGGCCATTGTAACCACCGCCGTACTGACCATCACGAATGATAGCATGTGTAGAGGAGGAGGGGCCAGTGGTAAGAGACTGACTATCATGGCGGCTACCCTGCTCAGCATCGTACTGGCGATCGAATTGACCGTTGTTCTGCTCGTAGGATTGACCATCGAACGGGCCACCGTACTCACCGCCGTGATGGATACCATGCTGATAATCGTACTGATCATTATGGACGGCAAGAGGTGTGAAAGAGCCAACAGAGGAAGGGTAGTGGCCAACGGGGCCAGCGATCGGACCACCGAGCAAAGCACCAGGCACAGGAGCAGGCAAAGCAGCAAAAGAAGTGGAAGGGTAGAGAACACCGGGGCCAGCGACTGGACCAGCGGAAAAAGTAGCAGGCAGATGACCAGGGGAAGCAGCAAAAGAAGCACCAGAAGAAGCCAGAGGGAGAGTAGAAGGGGGGATGAACGGCTGACCAGCAGGAGGATGAAAAGCGCGCGAGGGTGCCATGGCGGCGGCCGAAGCATTCATCGGGCGTCTCATGGTGGTGGGGTTGGGGTTGGGGCCATGTGGCCGCTGGCTCTCCTGGTTGGGGTAGCCTGACATTGTGAAAGCTCTGCGTCGGCGTCAAGGTTACTCAAGGTTGCTCGAGGTGTTCAAAGGCAGGGATCGGAGATGGTCTTGGAGCTGTGATCGATGGCTATGTCAGAGAAGAATGGGAATGGGTGGTGGTCTGGAAGTGCCGTTTTGGAGTGTGAAACGAAGAAGATGAGCGAGAGGGAACTGCAGGTTACCAAGTTGATTTTATCTGTGGCAACGGAGCCTGCGAGCAGTGTTGGAAAGGAAAGAGCGTGGGGTCTGATGTTAGGGCGTTGTATGGCCTATTGCATCGCGGACCAGGTTCAATGTAGACGTGGAAGGACACACTTGATGATAGCGGCAACGAAACGGAAAGAAGTAAGACCGGATGTTTGCTAGTTATCCCACGACGTTGCGACTTGAAACGACTGTACGGGGCATGCGGCTGAGGTAACCTAGAAACGAGATGAAAACGTGGCCTAGTCAGTGCCAAAGGCCAAGTATTGTTCGTATTAATGGCTGATTCATGGATACGGCGTAATTAGTCAACTATGTTTGCTTTTGTAGGTCTCTATGGAGCTTTACCTGACATGGAGGCATTAGTCCCAATAAGACCTCCTGGGCGAGTGTATAGCGAGTCTATCATTCAATTCTACCCACAGGGGATGCGAATTGGATGGGAGGAACTACTATAGTGGTACAGGCTACTGCTACATATTCGTAGGAACCAGACCTCCCGGCGAGATTGGAATTGTACGGGGGCGAAGGGTATGGTAGAGAGGACGTCGAACAAAGATAGATTCAGATGGCAACTTGATGGGACATGTGGTGATATCTGACGATTGCATAAGTTCATGGCATTCACAGCCCCCCGGCGAACCTGCAAATGTGTACGCGAACAAAGTGTGTGGCAGGAAGGAAGTCGAAAGGATGGCGATTCGGGTAACAATTTGACGATGATGCAGACCAAGAGCTCGAGTTTTTGTCATATAAAACGCAAAGGAAGTAACTCGTTCCATCTGTCACGGGACTTGATGGAAGTGACTATATCTAAGCTTCGGTCTTCTTTCTTCTGCCTTCAGTATTCAATGTTGCCGGGGCCGGGGCCGAGTCCTCGAAGCTGCTCCGTGGGATGTCGTCGGAGCCGGGCCCGGCTTAGCTCCCAAACACAGAAGTATTGCGCCGAGTTTCGGGTCGTATACAGACCTCCGGTTGGCTGTTCGACGGGTTCGGCCGTTCAGGGAATGAACGGGGTAAAGACGATAGTGATACAATAGAGGCGCCATGATTATCCTTTCTTGCACCAATCTTTACTACGTACCGCATTGAAATATGGAATTCTCGGTTGATTAGGGACTTAAACAGTCTTTCAGTGCTGATCTATTTGCCGTCGCAGGCTGTGTAAAAGCTATGTACAATGGTAAACAGGAAGTGATTTGGGCAGTGAATCTTGCGAGAATTCAGTTTCTGTCAATCTACTTGGATTTCCCCTCTGAACATTGTTCTTGTAAAGCAGGTCCGTTCTACATATGCCAGTTTCGAGAACTTGACAAGTGAACGACTGGCATGCATAAGACTGTTTAGGAGATGCCTGCTATCTGATCATCGGCAACCTCATGGATCATCACGTCGTGATCAGTACATCGTCCTTGACCCTTCTTAATATCTATCATGTTCTATCTGTGTTTGTTATGTTTTGTCCCTGTCTTGATGCATTACAGAGAATGACTGTCAGTGATTAGAGATTGCTACCACTTTGTGCACATACGCAAAGCTTGTTCTTTCAATGACGCCCTTTCTCTTTTATGTAACGTGTGATATCGCTGGAGGCAGGGCAACTATAGCTGGCCTTGGCAACGGCTATCGGCAGAGTTGAACCAATCAACGGCAACACGGGGTAAATAATCAGTGTTCGATGGACTAATTGCCCAATGAGCTAATGTACAGCCAGTGCACCCGAGAACAAAAGCAGGTTTCTGCAATCGTTGGATCGGCTTTGAGAGACTATGAGCCGAGTATGAGTTGCGACTCGTCAGCATCCAGAGTTCAGAATCCCATTTCCCAGGATCACAGAGCGAACGAACCCCGGTCGAGTCCAGCAGCGGGTCGTACTATAACCCAAGCGCTCATATTAGGAGAATCTAGGTTTACCTGAAAGCGTTAGCCTCACGCGAAAAGGAGATAAGCACTCCATTTTCCCTCATCCTCTCAAGACATCTCAACAGGGCCAGCCACGGTCACGATGCAGTTGACGTTGAATCTCAAGCGCACTCATCGTACGTGTAGATAAAGTCGGGCAGCAACCTCATTCGTTCGGTTGCGCTGCTTTAGACATCGCGCGCGGCGTTTGTATCGAAAGCCGCAGTATCTTCAGAAGGTCACAGAATGCGTGTCTTTGGCTTCGTGGCTTGGGCTTTTGCCCTCCCGGCCGTGGCCGCTCTCATCAATATTCCGCAGTCCGCGACGTCTGGTGTCGAGGCTCTGTTGCAACGCAGGCTACCTCAGCATGCTGCCTCGTTTCAATTCACCATCGATGAAGCTGCCGGAACCAATGCCACAGAGTCTGTGATTGAGCGCGCCAACGACAAATACCATGTTTCCAGCACGGACCACGGCAAGATTCTGGTCAAGGGCAACAGTGTCGGCGCTCTGCTCGCCGGTCTCCATGCCTACTTGTCAAGCGAAGCAAAGGTTGACATATGGTGGTTCATTGGCAGCCAATTGGACCAGGCGCCCGATGCGCTTCCGGAATTGTCTAGCCCATTGCAAGGCGAAAGCATAGTCCCCTATCGCTACTACTTAAACACAGGTGAGTATCGCGGAGATACGAAGACAGTCGAACATGCTAACCAGGTTGTAGTGACGACGTCTTATACAATGGCATTTTGGGGATGGGAAGAGTGGGAAGAACATCTCGATTGGATGGCTTTGCACGGAGTCAATCTCGCTCTCGCGTGGATTGGTTTCGAGAAGATTTATGTTGAGGTTTTCCGCGACGTCGGATTCTCCGACGCAGACATTGACGACTTTCTGAGCGGTCCAGCATTTCTCGCCTGGAACCACTTCGGAAACATTCAGGGCTCATGGGGCGGATCCCTCCCCTTGTCTTGGGTAGACGACCAATTTGCTTTGCAACTCAAGATTCTGCAGAGAATGATCGAACTCGATATCACGCCTATACTTCCCGCCTTTCCTGGCTATACCCCACGCGCCATCTCGGATGTTGTCCCCGGAGCGAATGTCACCAACGGCTCTACATGGGAAGCCTTTCCAACTCAATACACTAATGTCACCTTTCTCGACCCATTTGATCCGCTCTACGAAGAACTGCAATTTCGCTTCATCTCCAAGCAACAAGCGTACTACGGCAACATCACGAATTTTTGGACGCTCGATCAGTTCAACGAGAATGATCCTGCTTCTGGGGATCTGGAATATCTCCAGAGTGTGAGCAGCAACACCTGGAAGTCGCTCAAGGCGGCTTCTCCCGATGCCATCTGGGTCATGCAGGGTTGTACGTGAACCCAAACCAGTCCCCCCTCCCCTCCCCTCCCCCAAGCCTAACCGTGTAAAATCGGCCATTTCCCTTTTCACAATCAACTGCATCAACGCGCACCAGCAGACGCTACTAAGCTCTATACACTCAAAGTGCGAGCCCTAAAATACCACCCAAACTAAGAATGTTGACAGGGCTCTTCTCATCAAGCTCGGAATTTTGGACGAATGATCGTGTTGCTGCGTGAGTAATGTCTGGCGTTGGGCATTTCCTTCATGTCTTCTTAAAGCCCTGCCAGCTGAGCTGGGCGCCCTCCGGCCCATGTCTATATTAGGTGGGCTACCACTAATGCTAGCACTGAGCAGATTTCTGGACGGCGTGACAGTGGACTCGGACATGCTAATCCTCGATCTCTTCTCCGAATCTCAGCCGCAGTGGCAGCGAACGAGCTCTTTCTATGGGAAACCCTGGATATGGTGTGAGCTTCATGGCTACGGCGGAAACTATGGCCTCTATGGTCAGATCTTGAACGTGACTGAGAACTCAATCGCCGCTGTCGACAACTCAAGTAATACACTAGTCGGCTTTGGTCTGACCATGGAAGGCTTAGAAGGCAATGAGATTATGTATGATCTCCTCCTCGATCAAGCTTTTAGCCCGACACCCATTGATACCGAGACATACTTCCATGACTGGGTGGCGACTCGTTACGGCGCAAGTGGCCATGTTCCCAAAGCTGCATACGAGGCGTGGGAAATGGTACGCCCAACTGTTTTCAACAACACAAATCTCGCAGGAAACGCCGTCCCCAAGTCAATCTACGAGCTTGTGCCCAGTACATCGGGCCTCGTAAACCGAACAGGTCACCATCCGACTGTGCTCAACTACGATGTGGAAACTCTTGTTGAGGCTTGGAAACTCCTGTATCATGCAGGTGTACAAGAACCCAAGCTGTTTTCAAACCCAGCTTATGAGTACGATCTCGTTGACTGGACTCGTCAAGTACTTGGCAACGCCTTCATCCCATTATACGAAGACCTTATCGCAACGTATACGTCCGAAGGCGGGAAGTTTCTAACCTGCTCTTTAAAATCCCACGGAAAGAAGTTGATTGCGTTGCTGTCAACTCTGGACCGTGTCCTGGCGACCAATACCCACTTCAGGCTGTCCACCTGGATCAATGCAGCCCGCAGTACCGTGAACAGCTCAGACCCAGATGCTTCGGCCATTGCAGACTTCCTCGAGTACAACGCAAGAAACCAGGTTTCTCTTTGGGGGCCAGACGGAGAAATCAGTGATTATGCTTCCCGCTCGTGGAGTGGCTTGGTCTCTACATATTACATCCCAAGATGGCAACGGTTTATAGACTATGTCGTGGCAACGCCCTATGAGAGCTATAATCAAACCGCTTTCTCAGCGGAGCTGCTTGAATGGGAGCTGTCGTGGTCGGATCGGACAACGGGAAGCACTGAGTTCCAGGATTCGGCAGAGAGTCTACAGATTGTCTTGGAAACTGCAGTGAAGACATGGGTCTCCATCTTCAACGTCTAGACAAAGTAAAGTCAGTTGACTGTAATAATCAAATGAATTTATCACATCGCTTAAGATGCCTCTCGTCGCTTTTCGAACATGGCAAGATTCTCCGTGATGACCCTACTGACGTGAGGGTCTTATGATGGAAGCTTCATGGGCAAAGGACTTATTCATAGCAGCAAGCTGGATTTTGGGTTGTTCTTGTTCACTTTAACCCTCGTCCTTCTCATTCATGCTTTTGGATGACGCAACTGCCTACAATCAAGATTCCACCAATGTTTAAGTCAAACAAAATATAGTGAAAGAGGATTGAAGAGATTGCCTTCGCGCCTCAGTCATCTAGCTTTGTTTTTCTCTCACAGCAAGCAGTTGTCGATTGACTCTTACACAAACCGCAAGACTTCATTCCTCATATCAAAATACCTATATGAACCCCTCTTCCCCGAACCTTTCGTTGTCTTTGGACTCTTCACCATCGACCTCTTCTATTGACTGTCACACCTCCCGGCGCTAGACTAGAAGTCTTCACACTAGATCTCCTTGCACGTCAGAAGGGAGCCGTTACGGATTGCCCAGTTCAATAAAGTTGCGGTGCCCCTCACACTATGAGTGTACCCGGGGTGAAAGGCATGCGATAATCGGCAGTCCACTGCCAGCAATAAACTAATGCCAGAGAACGTTTTGTACACCAACTGTCTTGAAAGGCCGAAGGCAAGGATTGTAATGCTCGACCCATTCGTGTTAAAGACACAACATCTTGGCTGTAAACGATGATATCGTCCACTCTATAGATCATTAGTAACATATATTTTGTATATCCTCTTCCCAGATACGTATCCTTACGTGAAACCAATGACGTGTCATGATTAATTTCGGATTTTTTAGCAGCGCTATCACGCACTGCTCAATAGAGACAGTCCAAGATATCAGCTGTGTGTATATACTAGCATTACTCACCATCTATTCTGTAGATGGAACTTAATATGCTGTCATTCTTTTATACATGGCTCTATGGTACTTCCAAAAGCTTCCCAAATCGTGGGACCCCGATAATCCCAACACGGTCTTGAGAGGCAATGGCCAACCTGAAGGCACCGCTATAGCTGACCAGAACGATGACGAAGGTGAACACTGTGAGTCTTACAAAGGCATATTTAATAACGTAATTTATAGATATCCTTGAACTAATCTCCCTGTAGTCGGACATGGCATGAAGTTCGAAGGTGCCGACGAAGTTACAAATGAAGATTGTTTCGTTCGCAAACTCGCTCAAGCGCGAAAGGACCTGGAGAAGCTCTCCCAGGTGTCCAAGCTTTGCCGCGACAGAAACGATCTGAAGATCTAAGAGAGCGGGTGTGCCACGGCCTTGAAGTAAGAGTGTTAATACGTTAACACTTTGTCCTGTACAATGGCACCGGCACTATCACAAGCGGAAGGCACGCTCATGCCACATCGTTCTCTAACGCTGTTTCCCCCAGCCTGAGCAGCGGCCCATCTCCATTCAATTCTTCCCCCATTCAATCCCTTCATTCACCAACGCAGTGCTTTACCCAAGTCGCCCCTTCTTTTTACAACCCGTTGTCAGAGCTTGGTACGCAGCTTCAGATTTCGTCCCAGCTCAGGTAAGTCTATGTACCTAAGGTAGGTACTAAGTGTCAGCATTGAATAGTCTATGTTACTTGTTTCTCTACGTCGTGCCTGCCTTCCACCAAGCAGTTTTGCGCACGCTCCCTCACCATATATAAATCACCTTCGTAACCTGTTTTCCCTCGACGCCTCTGCTTTCTTTCACAATCTAAAGTCCCGTTTCAGAGCACGCCTTCTGTTCGCCAATACAGCGATCACTCGCAATCGCTCACGATCACGACGCGACACCTCATTCTAACATTCACCAACCTTCACGCCGCTGCTTTGTCCTCACGATGTCAGCCTACAACATGCATGAATTGTCGGCTGCAGCCTCTGCAGCCTTAGCTTTGCTTGATGCTCGGGTCGCTGGCCCAGCTGGTCCTCACGCTTCCTCTTCTGGCTTTTCTTTATCAGGTTTACCTCAAATCCCACTTAATTCCGGTCATTATAGCCACTACGGTGTCCAGTACGGTTATTATCCTGGTTATCATCATGGCTACCACCATGGCTACTACTATGGTGGCCAGTCTCTTACTGCTGGCCCTAACTTCCCGCCCCCTGTCCCTGAAGTCCGCCCTTTTACGATGCCTTCAGGACTTCTCCGATCCGATGCCCCTGCTACTCCCGCCAGCCAGCTGCACATCCTGTCAAGAGGTCGACTACAGATAGTCGATGAACTCCGAGTCCCCGTGCGCTATCCGCAACACGGCTGTATCTTGAGTAAGTCTCGCGGAAACTCATTCGATGTAAGGACCAGCGCTAATAGTAATCTGTAGCGGACGGAAAGTACTGCTGTTACAAGTGCGGAGCGAAAATGAACAACACGCCGGGCAGCATCTTCTCCCACCGATCGATAGCTAAGCATAAAGGCGATTACGCGAACGCCCAACATGCTTTCTGCCCAGTCTGCGGCATCGTTTTCGTAGACGCCCGATCGCTCATCGAACACTGCGCCGTCAATCATCCAGCGTACCCGGCGGTTACAGAAGCCGGAGCCCTGTCCCTGGCCCACGCTTGGGAGGCTGTCGTCGAAACTAAGACGCTGACGATCAAGCCGTTTGACCAAGAAGGGAGCAACGGGAATCAGGATTGAAGTCGAGCGTGAGAAGTGGCTCGCCACGGTGGGACCGATTGAACATAAGTGGCACACTTATGTTCATGACTGATGCGTGACCACTAGGGGTCACCATTACTGTAGCCACAGCGTAGCTGTGGCATAGCTGTGCTGACAGCTGACTAGCAGCTGTTAGGCCTGGTATATAGCCAGGCATCCCACAGCCTGGTCTAGAGTCACTCTCTCGACCATATATACATACATTTACACCCCATACCATAGGTATCCCATCAATGACTCTGCTTTCCTTTTCGCTGGCTTTGCTTTCGTGTGGAACTTAAGGGACCAAGTCTAATGATGGCCATCACACGATAATGGAGGGGTGTTGCTATGAGTTACCATGAAGGCATTGTGGTGGCATCACCACATTTGGCACTTTCGGATGGGGGGTGAACGGCTAAGCCATTATGGCTGATAAATATAGTGATAACCGTATCAGGTACTAGAACCAACCATCTTTTATCTCACTTTTGGTCTTCTTGCAATCGTGATGACTCAGTCGTCTCAAATCATTTGGCTCCTTTTGCCGATATACAACTAGTCAGACACCATGCTAACCGGCGGAAAGGTGCGTGTTTATCTATTACGCATGACTAGAAGTCATCACTCGACGAACACCACTCGCCGAAGTGTTTACTAGGCTTTTCCTCTTGATCATTTATACCTGAGAACTACCATCTTTTGTTCAAAAAACACCTCCTTTCCAGCCGGAGTGACCTCCTCACCCTCGAAGACGCCGTACATCGCCTTGTACTGCACGCTGAAGAGAAGTACAGTCACCAACTAGCCGTCGATAAGGCCTCGATCCGTCAGGCCTACTTGGGAAGGGACTGGTTAGGTGAACTACCACTGAATGTGACGCAGAAAGCCCTAGGTCAGTTCAATGAGAACCACAAAAGGGCGCTGACGTACCTGCCTCGCGAAGGCCACCCACCACGATCCTTCAACCCTCACAGCTGCACATTTAACATTCAATATGGTCTCCTATGCTACCGCCCGTATCTTCGAGAAATTTAACATTACCGCCGACCACCCTCAATGGACCCCGTCCTTATCGATAAGATCGATTCCTACTGGTTGACAGGATATAACATGGCTGAGACGACCCCCGTCTTCTTACCCAAGAGCCATTATCGTACGCACGCGTGGCAGACCCCAGAATAAAGCCGAAACCCTTCCCGCCGCACTCCTTCCTAGTGAGAGAAACAGCTTACCATAATGACGGCGAGCCCATTTTGACTCAGAATGCGTCACAACGAGGCAGAGGTCGAGGTATACCCCGCGGTGGAGGACAAGGCGGTGCCAGACGAGTCACTCGGAGATGACTGAAGTGGTCAGTCAGGTGGCGAAAGGGATGAAAATGATGTTATTCGGCTAGAAATAGCCGCAAAACGCGTGAATATGGCGTTTTTATACAGAGATAATTCACTGACTTGACGCTTTTTACAATGTGATACATGTCAAACCCACTCCAGATTGACGGGTTCGGCAGTCTGATTTCGTTGCGATAAGTAGATTGATAAGTTTTCCCAGCTAGATATTGAAAAGTTGCATAGGAGTATCAATCAGATGGTTGGCAGCCAGAACCACTTGTAACAGTGCCGGTGTATAAAGGCAACAGTGCCCACATGATCTTCATCTTCACTATTTACCCTCATTCCCACGCTGTTACCGCCAAGCAAAACCGCCTATCGGTCCTACGCTTTCCTTTAAGGTTACCCTTGTAATCTCATACGGTGTGCCATAAGTGTAGCAGATTTTTCATTTGACAGTAGAATTAGGTAACTTGGACGAACAAAGCCGCTACGAGTATTAAAGGCTCCTCTCTGGACAGTTATACACATGGAGGCGACTTGAGCATGTTGACCTGAACTTTTCCTTAACTATTAATATGGCCCTTGGATCTGTGTCTAGCGGCATCGGGTGTAGCGCAGTGAAATATTGTATCATCTACGCCTCTCATCGTGGTAGCTTCACCATATTACAGGACTTTCCCCACCCGTGTGCCTGTCCGTCACTCCATCGGCATCCCTGGAATTTGAGCAAGCCCTAGTACGAGTCAACCAACGTGACAAAGTTCAAATCCTCGAGGAAGGGCGCGACTTACATCCGTCAACGTCTTCGACAGCGGTTTGCGCTTGTGTGCACCTCATGGCTTCCTCCGAGGTCTGTGTCTTAAGCTCCTTGCATACACTTTCAGATTTTGAGTCAGCACACTGCCTGACGATGTATATGATACGATGTATGGAGGCAGGTCTCATCGGGGAAAATGGTGATGTATAATGTTGAGACAGGATACTTACGCATTGTCACAACGCTCATCAAGTGCTCTTTGCAGAGAATCGCCCTAATACACGTCAGTATAGTTTGATGTGTTTATGTCTTGCAGGGTGGCCACTGTCTGTCGAAACGGGAGGAAAAGAAATATTTTCTCACCTTCCAACCAAACATGTAGTCACTATTTTATGCATCTAAGTCAGCCATTGATGACGTCAAGGTGGCTTCGGGCAACGTGGTCAAAGAAGCTGTAGGCATAAAATTCGGGGATAATGAAAGACGTAGACTTACCCATGCTGACTAAACCCTTTCCTATTGTCATGATTCTCGTTAGTGAATACTGAAAGTACAAAGAAATTAAGAAATGAAGATGCCGAAACCCCCTGATGCTAAGACGTGCTGCTTACCCGTCTCCAGTGCTCCACACGAAAGGCTGAGAGCCGTCTTCAGGCCAGAGTTCAGGATCATTGAAAGAGCTGGTCTACAATCACAATCAGCAAACGACTAGAATGAAATCTTTCCCAGACAGGGCGACCTATAGCAATATACAGCGATGATGAAAAGATTCAGATCACTTACATCCCACATGACTTCGTACATCAACTGCGGCAGCCTCACAGGATGAGTATCGGGGCATGTTCCGACAGACTCGAAGGTACCACTATCCGGATATGCGACACTATGATCGTTAGAGTCAGCCTTTATCAATCCACATCTCAATGGGCTTTTCATGCTCTTATCTCGAATGTCATCGCTGCTTCCCCTGAGAAATACATGCGCAATGAGACAACTTACTGGCTCTTATGATCAACACTATCGACATTGACACCATCCCAACACGTCGGGAACGTAATCGTAGTCCGTATACCACCATCGCACATCCCAGCAGGAAAGCTCTGCGAATCAGACCCAGTGCAAGGCGCACCGCCAGACAATCCAGCGACCCCAGCATTATCAGCACTCTCATAACAGCGATGGCACAACTGGCGCTGCATGCCAGTCGCAGTCTGAAGCTGCGCATCCCCGACCAACATCCGGAACCCAGGCTTGAAAGCAGTGACGTTTGTCGTCCCATCATACGGCGGGATGTAGTACACCGTGATTCCCCCCACAGCGCGAATCCCAACATTCGCAAATTGCGGTACGCGCTTATATGTACCGTTTCGTGCTCTGAAGTACATCACTGCCGTCCAATAGTTTGAGAAGTCCTCGGCGAAGGTACAGCTTGTACATGTTGACTCCGCGACGAGGTCGTGAGTGTCGGGGTACATCGATGAGTTGAATGAGTTGCCGCCGACTACCTGATGCACGTGAGGTGAGATCGCGACTCCGGGGTTGACTAAAGGGTCGACGCGCTCGATGACTAGCTGTGAGCAGCCGAAGCGGATCATTTGCTGGGCGTTTGACGCCTGCGCCAGGAGCGCGGTTAGAATGGCGGCCCACTGCATCGTGAGGTTGACGACGTTGACTTCGAATCACTTATGCAACAGGGTCAAAATCGCGATGATCAGTGTGCTGTATTGACATGATAGTATTATATGCCTGCTACTATCCATTTCCCCTTGCTAAATGCAGTGTATGAAGCGTAGACCGAACGACGACAAGTATGTGGATGTCGAATGCCGATGCGACGGCGGTTAGATTGGCCAGACTCGTTTCTCCGGCAAAACTCCTCCCAATCAACGGCTCGGCTTGAAGCCCTTGGCTGCATCGCGATAGCCAGTATTTAGGCAGATGAAGTTTAATTTCGCGCGTGGATGAATGCGCGCACGAAGTCATTGAAAGAGAATGATTACAGCGCTTTGAGGTCGATAATCGTCGCAAACCGGACTGGTTGGATCATGGTGTATCCTATGAGCGCTAAGGGGCGACAGGAATTTCGTCTAAGTTAAGCCACGCTAGGATTCTTGTACATACGGTGTGTTCAGGCTGTTTACTCATAGCCACAACAGTTGAAGAATCGGGGGCCACAAGGAACATCCTAGGTATGATATTGAAGGAGGGAGACTACAGCAGTCAAATATACCTCTGATATATCGGTGACGCGAATTCGGAGTTTGAACTCAGAAGCCACCCTACAAGGAAGTTTCACTCTTGAAATATTCGCCTCACGAGCTTCAACAGTTGACCATCTCGAGACGACGCTATGCGGCAAAACACTTTACTCGTCTTCGCCGATGCATCGGCGACACTATTCATGTCTGCGTATGCTGCACGAGTATGTGGCTCTACAAGTACCCCATCAACATACGCATGGAGAATCAATGACGCGCGATACGATGGCGATGACCCAAGTGCGCAGAATGCCTCTGCGACCGTGGCAATAGGCATGGCTCCAACCGGTGGCGCTCTCTGTGAGTGTGTTGCCGAATGGCCGGTGAGCTGGGACGGCAGCCTTGATAGCAATATTGTCTGGAGCGACTGCATCTTCACGGGCGCTGGACTGAGCTTGGACACGAGTGTTGCTTTTGGACTAGACTGGAAAAATTCGACGATGTACTTTTCTCATACTTATGCCTGTTCAGACACCCAGGGGTACGTTTCTCCATGTTCTTCATCAGTCGAATAATCATTCACTGAGTAGTAGCTCACTCGCCTAAAACCTCTTCACAGATCGAACGGAATGGCGAGAGGATCTGTTCACTTAGACCTAGACTGCACAACAGACACTGACAATACCACACATTGCGAATTGCGCGGAAACAGTACGACTGCAAGCTTGAGTGTCAGCACGAAATCAGTGTCCTCGATTGGATCGAATGCCACCTGCGAGGATAATTCGAAAGCCTATCAGTCATGGCAACTTGAAGATTGGCATCGCCAGTATGAACTTGCGCCTGGGAGCACTACCTCATCTCCATCGTCTGATACGGGACCGTCTTTTACGTTAAGAAACTTGGCGAACAATGGAGTGAGTCTATTTTGGTCCTAATATGA
Organism: Xylariaceae sp. FL1019; assembly: GCA_022578705.1. NCBI lineage: Eukaryota > Fungi > Ascomycota > Sordariomycetes > Xylariales > Xylariaceae > Xylariaceae sp. FL1019. The sequence goes on along the minus strand of MU391990.1, from coordinate 69,259 downwards.
AACTAAAACCTGTGAATGCTGAATCCGATTAATAAGGTCTTCAACTGTACACCTAGCCCAGAGGCTGCAGAAAACGTTTTCCAGGGCAATTGCACAGCAGCCGGCGCAAGCAGCCCCTACGTCACCTCAGCATCATTCCAATTCGACCCAGAGCTAGATATCTTGTCAATAACTGAGCGATACACATGCGGAGGGTCAACCGTGGATGCCACTGGCGTTGCTTACATCCAAGCTACTTGTGATCGTCAAGGCAACACGCTCTCGTGTACCTCGCTTCCTCTTTGGGTTGGCACAAAGGCCTAGAGAGTCAATATAGACAAACTCATACACTTGACAATATTCTGCCCCGCTAGCGTGAGTGTCAGGCTGTAGACGCGTTAGATGATACACCCCCCACTGGCTTATTGCAAGTATGAGTGAAGGCTCGATTTGATCCGCATCAGGTCAAGGTAGACTCGCCAAAGTACATCATGAGTCATCTCGTGGGTGTGTCCAGCCGTGATTGACCCTCGATTGATTATTCCAACATGGGTCTTCACTTGAATGACTCCAGGAGATCCGCCACATCACGTCGCTTCTTAGGCCGCGAAGATGAAGACGAAGAGGCGTTTCTCTTTTTGTCATCCGACTGTGAGGATATCGGATTCGACGAGAAAATTCGCTCTGCGTCTTTTATATCTTGATTTCTTATAAATGTGTGATGTACTTCAAATGCGTCTTCACAGTCTTCTGTCGCTGGCCGTGTTCCGATAGTCAGACTGGCAATGGGGAGGGCCGGGACAACAGTCTTGTTAAGCGACGTTAGGTGTTCCCAAGGAGTAACTCCATAGTCTCGGAGATCCCTATTTGATATGATTGCTCCGATATGACAATAAAGGAGAAAGAACAAGAGGCCATTGTCGTGAAGCTGTTCCTCATACAAGGGAGCCTTCCATTGGGGCGGTATATTAGCTAAGCCGGGCAAACCAGGTGTTGATAGTGCATGGTTGACATCCGCAGCGACTCTGTCCTCGAAACTATGCTTGATGGTGTCCCAAAAGTCACCCTTATGTTTTGGTCCCCAGTATTCCTAGTGTGGAAGGACATGTCAGCCATCTTCCCCCTTTCTCTCGCCTTACCCTGAAACTCGCTCTGCTTTAGGATCTCCCGGCTGTTGCTGGGTGATTTGTCCGAACAGGCAAGTACTCACTATGGCATATATTAGCGTACAAGAAGTGATCTCGAGAATGGATTGGCGATTCTTCTACGTGCCATTATCGAGGTTTCTAGAGAGCTGGTCGGCGTATCTAAGTAACGTTCTCACGAAATCTTTATGACCCCTCGCTCTCGTACGGATCCAGGAAGCGGAGAATTCCTCTGCGCCTTCCCAATCGGCCTTCTCACCTGCAACATCGTACAATACTAAAGAAGGAAAGGCATCGAGATACTGAAAAGATTGGGTCGTTGTGAAGCGATCACCCCAGATTCTTAGTAACCTTAGCAATGGGAAAGAATCCGGCTGCCGTGCCCATTCACGAACGACTGAATCGCTTACCCGGGGAAACTGGGTATAATCTGGATTTAAAACTGGTTCAATCAATTCCAGTATGGCTAAATTCCTGAACTGGCTTAGCTGAAGTAGGTCGTGAGTTTCGATACTCACGAGGCCTGCGATAGTGAGGTGAGTGAGAAACTCAAACGAGTCCGAGGCAAGAGGTGAGAGATATTCGGAAAGCGGCGCTGCGAGGTCGCCAGGGACTGTTGAGAACCATCTCGTTGAAGAGCAGGAGGACATGTATTTTGCTGTGTCTTTGTCCCGAGACAATCTATTGGTAAAGAGCTTCCAAGCTCTGAATGACAGCAAGGCTCTACGTCAATGATTAGCAATAGAAAATCTCGACGATTATGATGCCAACTTAGACAAGCTTGCTCACCTGCTATCGTTGATCACAAATTGCCATATGTCTATCACCAGGTGAGGAGGGAGGCAGTCGAGACAATGGGTGTCTAAGTCGTTCAAATGGTCCGCTGCCACTCTTATACAGTGTTCGGCGAGGGTTGAGGGGCCGAGTCGTTTGAGAGGAGATAAACCTTTGAAATCTGCTATATCACACAGCCCACACTCTGGTTTCCTTGGTCCTTCAAGCAGGGTCGGCACCAGATCCCATCCTTTTCGTTCTTGGAGTGTTTGTATTGGTAATGACCGTTGCTTCGCCATTGTAGGAATCGAGTCAGACGGCGATACTGATTACGACAATGGACAAAGTAGCGAAATAACACAACTAAAAATTTCTCCGATGATAAGCGGAGTAATCAGCTCCATGGATCTAGTGTTGTTTCATGGATCTTAATGTTCTCTTGACATTTGTATGTATGTGAAGGGATAATGTACTGGCTCGACCGGTGGTATGGGACGTAGCAGACATGTACATGTAGCTAGCAATTTATTTGGGCAAGGGCCGGGCACAGAGCGGTATTGTACTTACCTCCATCAACATGTACCTACTACCTTAGGTACATGTAGGTAGTCGCATTGTGGAAGTACCTAACGTGAGGAAGCAAATGTACGTGTAATTGTAATGTGTGCAGCTTAGATACATGTAAGGTAGGTATGATCTGTAAGCTTGAGGCATTCAATTGCAAACATTGACATGCGGATTGATGACCCGTGCCTTCGACTGCAGACCACACTTCCAAGTTGTTTACCGTTTACCTGACTGGCCCTACAGGCCCCCGACACGATGGGATCGTCTTAGGTACACGACTCCGATATCCCCGGCGCCATGATCCACTAAAACAGACTGTTATTAGGTGGTGTCGTCAACTGTCGTCGAAGAGCAACTCATTCAACTTTCCGCCCCTCCTACGTCTTGTTCCCATTATTCCATGCCACCTTATGTATCTTGCAAACTGCACAAATGTCCCGATTGTACAGTAGTAGGATGACTCTGAATAAAACATGATTCTACGAACACCAGCCCTCGTCTTCTCGTGCCCGCATCTCATCCCTTCGCCGACATCTTGCATCACGTCATCATCTTGCGGCTGGCAACGGCCTCGAAACTGCAACAATCATTCCGAATGCGTTTCTTGCCAGCCCTCGTCACGACCACGGGTCTCGCGACACGCTCGTTCCTATGCATCCGTATCAGACTCTCGTAAAGAACACGACTTCTCTGCAAGAGATGATCACCAGTGGCCCTCGGGCCCTCACCCCACACCCTACGAAATCTTCGCTCAGCCCCGGCATGCTCGCTACAATAAGGTCATCTACTATGAGCTCGTGAAGATTTATCATCCAGACAGGGCTCATGTCTCTGTCAACTCTTCTGTGTCCCCGGCCGTCCGATTAGAGCGATATCGTATGATCGTCGCTGCCAACGAGATCCTAAGCGATCCTGTCAAGCGCAAAGCCTACGATCTATACGGCGCTGGCTGGGACAGCAACCGCTCTATGCAATCACTATATCGTGAAGCAGACAAAAGATGGCGCAACGAGCCTGGCAATCCAAGCATGAATGCAACATGGGAAGACTGGGATAGGTGGTATCGCGAAAAGAACGGAGAAAAACCACCACAGACACCCATGTACATGTCTAACGAGCTATTCGTGGTCGTGCTGTGTGCCTTCGTTGTCGCCGGCAGCATGGCCCAGGCAAGACGTGCCAACTCCAATAGCATGAGCATCGTCGAGATGCGAGAGCAAAGCTCCATGGCTATTAGTGGTGACATGAGCAAGCGACGGAACGAGCAGGCTTTACTGAGCAGACACGAGCGCGTCGAGAGCTTTCTGAGACAGAGAGACGGATGGAATGTCGCCTCATCTACAAGTAACGATCGTATACACGAGGAGGCCCAACAAAAATGAGATTGTGTCCGCTCCGCAGACGGAGAAAGGGCGATTCGGCCATTCTTGATGATAGCCGCAAGAGGTCATTGAGGGGCTATCACGCCGTATTTATGGGATGAAGGGCTATATACGATCAGGCGTACCAGCATCATCCGTTTCGGCTCGAGGGCAAAAGAAAGCTGAAACGAGCTTCGGTATGTCTGATGACGACCGACTATCGCCGTTTCAGCCTCTCCAGGCGTTCACAACGCAACTGGTCAAAGTCTCACTGGGGGCGGCATGCACGCTGCACGACATCAGAACGGCCATCACTCCCACTGGTTGGTGATTGGACTAAGGATTCTGACTGGCTGTTCCGTGGTTGCATTGCCATCGCGGGGAGGAGGTCCTACCGGACCTACCCAACAGCTCGAGTCCATTACGTGGCTTCTGATTCGAGGGGCGATCGCGGTCTAGACCGAGTCATGCGGGCTCTTTGTATCGTCCCTGTAAGCGCATACACGTACTCCGTATTCACGAGCTTCTCAATACCACACGGGAGTTTAGACATCGGAACATCGTACGATGCATCTCGTTCTTGCTTATTCTCCTCGTTGTCTTCCACGTCTTGTCCTGCCCGCCCCCGAAAGCCTATTGTTCTGGGCTTGAGTTTCGGCAAGCCACACTGAATCGGGCCGGCAGCCATTGCTTCCTCCTCTTCTCTCAAGCGGGAAAGTGATCGACTCATATCCCCGAGTCGTTCCATCTCCAATCCATTGACCAGCAGCCAACAAAGCTGTCGTAATTCGCTAATCAGAGTTGCATCTTGACACTAAATCTCGCCCATGCGCTAAGCTCTGCATCGAGATCTCAACGTCCTACACCTACCATGGTGCTCCGCAGCGTGTCGCTTCCCGCTCACCACCAGCACACGCACACTGTCATTTTCCTCCACGGCCGTGGATCAAATGCTCGAGAATTCAGCGAGGAGCTGTGGGAGAATCATGATCGTCGCGGGGATTCACTGCAGCACATCTTCCCCTCCGTTAGATGGGTATTCCCCCAGGCCGATGAGAGCTACCTCGAGCGATTCCAGGAGTATCATTCGCAGTGGTTCGATATCTGGGGCTATGATAACCCGGACGAGCGCCGTGAACTGCAACTGCCTGGGTTAAAGGAGGTCACGCCCAAGCTCATCCGTCTGATACAGGCTGAAGCCTCTGTAGTTGGACTGCAGAACGTTGTGCTTGCTGGCATATCTCAGGGTTGCACGACAGCGCTTCATGCACTATTGAACTATCCAATACCGGCAGATGGAGTCGAAGGCCAGCGTTTGTGCGCCTTCATCGGGCTATCTAGTTGGATGTCCCTTGGTTCTGGCTCGGTGAAAGAGACGCGGGAATTGTTAGCGCTCGACGGGTCGACGGCGGGTCCTAGCGATGTGATATTTCGCAACACGCCAACGTTCATCAGCCATAACACAGATGACCAAACTGTGCCTGTTGATCAAGGCAAAAGACTGAGGGATATCTTGACAGAGTATGGCATGGATGTCACGTGGAGAGAGTACCCTACAGGTGGGCACTGGATCAATATGCCGCAGTGCATCGACGACGTCGTCGCGTTTCTCAAGAGTCAGGGTTTGACGTCGAAATGAACACAAATGCAAAGTGTTTGGGATATACAACAGGGACTGAGATTAATTGAGCATTGTCGGTCTTCGTATCTAATAGCGTGAGGCGTTGAGGCATATACTACTCTTATGGATTCGGACGGGTCTGGTACGATATACAACGAGAAATGTCTTTGTCGCCGACTGAGGCTCGCGCGCGAGGAGTGTACCCGTCGGCAAAAGGGACTCCTGGGTCTGTCGACGTTATGGGAATTATAATGGCCGGTGCGAGGAGATATGCCAGATGATGCCGGGGAGTGCTAGTACACATACATTGTAACACAGGCATCAGTTAATGCGTATGATGCTGCCGAGTAGAACAGTAATATACTTGATGGGTATCCTGATTTTATACATGATGATTTATAGGTATTCTACACATGTTATACACGACCATGTGCGGCCTGCACGCTCTCACCACCTCATCACTACTCTATCAGCCCTTTAGCCTCGGCCCATAAACACTGTCGATTCGCTCCCGGAGTACCTTCTCAGCACTCTTCGGATCTACCCTCTCCTCTTGACCAAGCGCTATCATGCGTCCAACGAGGAACATCAACTTCCCCTGTGGCAACGTCTCGGCACCTACGAACTGCTTTAGCAGTTTATCCTGCCCTTCGACCGCCTTATCAGCCAGCGCAGCGTATTCCTCGCTATCTAGCTCATGGAACTGCAGATTCTCCTTCTCGATCGCGATGGCGACGGTAGCGTACTCGGAGGGTATACGGCCCCGGTAGATAGCCCAGAGGAGTTCCTTTGCGACTTTGGCGGTGATTTGGCGGGTGTGGAGGGCGTGGATTAGGGAGGCTAGGTGGTGGGCGGGCACTTGTGGACAGGTCCCGTCTTCGGAGAAGGTCAGGGTGGGAGAGCTGGTGTCGCTGCGCTCGGATGTGAGGCGCCCGAGTTCGTGGAGGGTCCAGTTTGCTGCTAGGAGGAAACTGGATTTGAGGTCCTCCGGGTCTTGGCTGGGGTGGAGAGAGCGGAGGTGCGAGGTGACGGTGTAGAAGTACTCTACTCGGCCTCCGTTGTCGAGTGATACGAGGGACATTGCGTCTTTTGAGGAGAGCCCGTAGGAGGTTATGAGCTCGGTGATTATTACGTCGGGGAGGAGCGGCATGGTGGTCGAGAGGTGGGTGATTAGGTCGGTGCCGATGAGTAGGGGGGGAACGTCGGGATCGGGCATGTAGCGGTAGTCGACTTCTCCCTCTTTGCCTCTGAGGCGCCGCGTTTCTGTTGAGCCTATGGACCAGCCGCGGGTTTCGCCTGCGATTGTGCCGCCGGCGGAGAGGACGGCGATTTGTCGGTCGCGCTCGGCGATTATGGCGTCTTCCACGGCTTTGAAACTACTTAGGTTCTTTATCTCGGTTCTTTGGCCTAGAGGCGTATTCGGGTCGTCTGTTCGCCGGACGGAAACGTTGACGTCTGCTCGTAGACCGCCGGCCTCCATGCCCGAGACGCAGGCATCGACGGCGTTGAGGAGAGTCTGGACTTTGCGGACGAAGGCTGCTGCAGTCGCTGGGTGGTGGATTACGGGGTGGGTTATTATTTCGATGAGTGGCATGCCGACGCGGTTGAAGTCTATCCAATGGACGCCGCCAGGCTGGGCGAGGGTTTTGGCTGTGTCCTGCTCCATTTGTATTTGCTTGATACCTACCGAGAAGATCTCTCCGTCCTCAGCCGCGATGCCGTCGCGGGGCAGTAAATCGATGGTCCCGTCGCGTGCGAAGGGTTCGTAGTATTGCGTGATCTGATAGCCTGACGGCTGGTCCCAGTGGAAGTAGTGCTTCCGATCGAAGCGGCTCACGGGTTGGACGGCGCATTGCAAAGCGAGAGCGGCACGCAAGGCTGGGATGAGCGTCTCTTTCTGGAAAATGGGCTGGCTACCAGGTGTGGCAAGGTCAAAATATGCGACATTGGTGTTTGGCTCGTCGTTGAAGGACGTCGGCGCGTTCGAGAAGAGCTTCTTGGCCGTGTTGAGCTGGGCATGGATCTCGATTCCGACTGTCAGTTCCCATCCCTCGACTACCTGATTGTTCACATTCTTCTTTTTCCTCTTTCCTGACGCTTTTTGCTTCTTGGCTTCATCCTTTAGCTGTTTGCGGAGAGGAACATGGACTGGCGTAGGAACATCGGGTTTGGGTGAAACTGTTTCGGAGTGTAATGCTCGACTAGATGTTGAAGTTCGAAGTGTGATTGGGACTGAGTGAGGTTGGTGTCTTGTCCGAAGACATCCCCGACTTATTAGCTGGCCACTAAGCAGATATCTGCTCAGAGTTACCGGCCGAAAGTGAGGCATCGCAGCCGGTTGAAAGCCAAACCAGCTAGGAGTGCTTCGTAGCTGTCGTTGAAGCCGTGTTGCGACGAAGCAAAGGCCTCCAAATTCAATCTTCAATAGCGCATCGCAATCCAGCCCGCCAGTGAGATGCACCCGCTAAGACGGAACGGTGTAAGTGCTCAGGTAGGCTCAGCGGAGAACTCCACTAAGCACGAACCAAGCCAGCGGGAACCAAGCCCGCCGAAGAAGTGCGAGGGCCCAACAGAGTCACGCGCTCTCATCCTATCAACCTGCATCGTGACAGCCTGCAGGGGTAAACCTCTATGATGGACGACTTGGATTCCTTGCGTTTGACGACGTTATGAAACATGGCTGCTCTGTAAGTGGTAACTCTTCTGCTTCTCACCCTCACCTCGTGCTACACTCAGCTTAGCTCACGGTGGTTATCGCCATCTGGATGACAGCTTTGACCCGAGGCTTGATATTACCACCAACCTCTATCGCCTCCCGATCGCTTCTCCGGCAGCGGTCCGATTTCCAGAGACTGAGCAAAAACCTGATATAGTAGCCAATCAAGGATCGAATGGCCATCGCTTGCGCGGCCGCCTTCGTGACTCCCGGAGTGGTGGTTTGAGGTGGGATCGTGCTGAGAACCGCCTCATCCGCACTTGAAACATGACCAGGTGTCTGATACAGGAACCCACCCCTTGACCATCATCATGGTCCGACAATGAACATTCCAACGCCCAAAACGCTGCACTTCACGGCTGTCATGTTTCGAACTGCTCTGGGGATCTTCGTCCCAAGTCCATGCTGGTCTCCTTGAATACCCATACTTTGCTGATATGTCCATGTGATCGACCATCCGTCCTGACAGTTTAAGTGCGTATCACGCGCAAACCCGCCGTGGAAATGTGTGCCACACCTTTGACTTGTCTTATCTTCACTTCCGTTGACCGGCTATTTTGTTTTTGTCCCAAGATTCTGTTCCTGATGCATTCGTCCTGTCTTAATCATAATACCCAACCGTTTTTGCCGTTTGGCGTCGACCGCCTCGCTTCTTGCTATTGATACCCAATCACATTCATTGCACCTCCAACACGGCGCTTGCTTGCAGTGCAACGGGAACTTGGAAGGGAGTATCACACCAGGTATGCATGTCCCACGCTGTGTCTATCATCTTTCGCCACCGGGCTGTGCATGGCTGTTCTGCACTCTCTGTCGGTACGGAAAGAAAAAAGGAAATCCGCAAGCCTTCCTTCGAAGCAAACAGTTCCATTCTGCCCCCCATCTGGGACGTTTTGATTTCCGTTCGTCACTGACTCATTTCAAACTCCCAGCGTGAACAAAAATGGCGGACAGCGGAGATCACGCCAGCCAGGAAGTGTCGACGTCATTGCGCCCGGCGACAAGAAAGGAGAGATCGCGCAGTCAGGCTGCGGAATCGCTAGGAGACCAAAAGGCTTCCGGCTCTAAGAAATACCATAAGAGATCTGCGACGGCCGTGAACGTCGTGGGGGCGACTCCAGCAAGGGACCAGTCGCCTCAAAATAGCAAGTCAAACGAAGATACTGACATTGCCCTGATCAAGGCCTCCGATATGCCCTTGGGGGCAGCATCTGAGAAATCACGGGAAGCTCGCCGTTCCCGCAGGGCTTCATCAAACGATCCCAACTCACGGTCTCAATCGCCTCCAACGGAATCAAGTGACACAGTTAAGCCCACGAAAATGAACATCGCAAGCGAGTCAGAGGGTTCGAGTGGCAGCAGTGAGACGATAACACGAGGGTCTCCGTCGAAACGTGAAAGTATTGGAAAGACGACCGACAGATCGAAAAGACACATCAACAGGCCTGACGCTTTGAGTTTCCTAGACTCGGACTCGCCTCAAGTAACGGCCGAGTGCATTGAGCGTACCGTGCATGCGTCTTCCAAATTCTCTCCCGAGTCGGCACAGAGCACGTCTCCTTCTGCTCATAGTACCTCGTCTGCATCGAGTGGCTTCCGTGATGATCGCTCTGAGACCTTTGGCGACCATGAAACTGATCGGAGCACAAGCCCGGAGTGTAGCGTCGACGGGGATCCGCGGGGTCGTTTGCCAGTCGACGCCAATATCCGAAAGAAGGCGAGCAAATACAGGAAATCAAGCTACGGCACTCCTGAGATGCCACATGGAAAAGTACAACTTCCTCATATCCCGCCCGAAGCTTTGACGCCTCGTGCACCTCCTCAATATCGTACAATGCATCTGCCCAGAGCTGAGAAGCTTCCCTTGACGGGCTACGAGCTCTTGGCCTCGAGATTGGCCGCTACATCAAACGATCGAAGCGGCCCTTGCCTTCGACCGATGTATAGGAGATTCGAGATGTTGAACCATCGATTGTTGTTACATCTACAGGATGAGATGTGTGAGCTCGAGGAACAGCTACACCGTCTGGACACGACAGATACACAGACACGGTGTCTACAGAGTGGCATTATCCCTGCATCGCGAAGGGCGGAAGCCGTGTCAGGCGGCGAGCTACAGTACCACAGAACCGAGGTGATGAGCAAGATCGGGTTCAAGCTGGAGCAATACAGTAAGCTACGTATGACTTCAATACGGATGCCAATTACTGACCTGGTCCAGATAGAGTTTTGGCATCGTTCCGCGACACACAGTCACTACCAGCGCCTTCGCTAGCCGACGTCCACGAGTACAGGAGTTTTCTTTCGACGTATGCGCCAATCAACGACCTTGAGACTCAATTTCTAGACACGACAGATGATCTCGTGTGTGTCGGCGAAAGAGAGATGGACATGATCGCAGATGAAGATGACCTGGCGACGCCAATGCCACGACCAGATATGCCAATGTTCAATCCACGACGTCGTCCATCGGTCTCGGTCTTATCCCAGTCCGATGTCTCTCGTCGACTTGACGAACGGAGCAGCGTGTCACAGGAGACTCTGGCTTCTACGCAGATGGAGAAGCCTGCAATTGCTCAGATATCGGTAGCAGCAGCTGTTGCTATCATCCTACCAATCTTCACATTCTTGGTCATTCCAGGCTTTCTCGGGCGCATGACTGTCGCATCTCTGGTTGGAGGTGCTACTCTTGGAGCACTGGTCCAGGGTAACATCGTGGGGCTACAGGCAACGCAGGAGCTCTGTGTCTGCATTGGACTTTACGGCGGTGTGATGGCTCTATTAGCAGGCGTCATTGGATGATTGTGGTGTTCGTGGTAAAAGCTTGTATGACTGCCTGTTCGCTCTAGTGTAACGGTCGTGTAGGACGTGTAGGATGAGCTGGAAAATTTGCGTGGGGGCATGATCTGGCTTTCTCGATGAGATGTTTCCAAAGTAGCGTATTATAAAACTCGAAGACTTCCTGGTTTTCTTGTCAGCCCGAATGTCGATATTTTTATGACATGCTATTGGTTTGAATATGCAGCATTTATTGATGGAGATTTGAAGTCAAATCTTCAGCTTGCGCTCGGACGTTAGCAGTACAAACTTTAGAAGGGACCCGAGCTTCGATGACTTTTCTTCTTGCTAATAGCACCTTAGGTAGATCTAACATCGAGCAATTGGGTACCCTTTGAATTTGTCATAAGTTGCTCTTCCCCTCTATGATTTCATTCCATCTGTCAGTTTAAGGGTGTCATTTCGTACAAAGAGCGGAACATTCCACCGCTGTATACTAGCGAGATACAGGAGGTACAGATATGGATACCGAGCTTCAGACAGGAAGTTTCTGCCTATCAGAGGGATGGCCCTTTGTCTCTCCGCGCAATCGACCAATTCGATAGCAATAAGGCAAAAGACATGAGCGAAGTAGTCAATGTTTTCCTATTTGCCACTGTGTGGACTGTGCATCAAGTATAATTGCGCATCATTGTCTGCTCATTACACTGCCCTGCGGATGTTAGCACGACACATGCCACTCAACCGTCGTCACTGAACCAAGCGCGAATTTCCACTTGCGCATGGTAGCAAAAGTTGGGCGAGAGCCATCCCCAATGACATCCTATCGCTCCTTCTTACAACCTCTGGAATTGATTTCTGCCTGATACCTAGGGCACCGGGCATGTGGGCGACTGGAAGCAGCGAAGTTGTAATCGTAATTGAATGGAGTGGTCGCTTCCTCTCGTTGCCACTGCACACCCCGAGCAACATGCTAATCCCACCTACGCTACATCGTCAGGTCAGCAAGTGGACTACCAGTCAAACTGGGCTGTATCGCAAACTACCCGTTACACATGCACCTCATTCTTACCGGAAACATCGCTCTGAAGCATAGTTCCATCTGCTGTCCATTGGCATTGATACCCCATTCTTCCACCTGAGACTTCCGTCTGGCCTGGCCAAATGAGGAATTGAAGATGTCGGCTCCCCCCTCCTCGTCTCGATCACCGCCGCCTTGGGTCTCGCCTGTCCAGCCTGCTACTGTTTATGGCGCTTTGGTCAAAAACTTACTGAGCAAACTCCATCTGGCGGATGCGAAATTCCCACACCCAGATGAGAAGTGGCAGCCGAACACAGAGAGCAACGTGCCGCCGGCAGTGCAGCGAGTCGCCCTGTTGCCCAAGTCCAGCACTCGGCAGCGAATCAAGTACCATGCCCTCGTCATTGACTGCGAAATGGTCACAACAAGGGGACCACCTAGCAATCCTAACATCAACGATCTCATCAGTATCGCGATTGTCGACTTCATCTCCGGCAATGTGGTCCTGCACTGCCTTGTCCAACCGACTGCATACGTGACCAACTGGAACTTTCGCTACACGGGTGTTAAACCGGCGATTCTGAAGGCCGCTAAGGACGACCCGAATCAACAGGTTTTGAGAGGCTGGCCCGCCGCACGTGCCAAGATCTTCGAGTTTGCAGATGAGAATACCTTGTTCTTGGGTCATGCTCTAGACAATGATCTGAGGATTCTACGCATTTGTACCGACAAGGTGGTTGACTCCGCCGCACTCACTGCTCATGCGGCATTTGGCAAGGATGGCGACGGGCCCAACCGGACTTGGAGTTTAAAGGGCCTTTGCAAGGAACTCCTGGGCATCGAGATCCAGAATAAGAAGTCCAGTCACGACTGTCTCGAGGACGCATTCGCCACCCGAGAGCTCATCATCTGGTGTCTCACACAACCGGAGAAACTCAAGGCTTGGGGCGAGAAGTCGAAGGAGACCTTCGACAAGGACTTTGCAAAGAGAAAGGAGGAGCAGAGAGCTGCCAACGAGCTACGGATGCTTAAGAATCGCGAGGCTTGGATCAAGAGGAGGATCGTCAAGATTGATCAACGGATGAACGAAACCTACGATGAGCAGTGTGCGCGGGATCAATACGATGAGCGGCCCGAGTTCAATGAAGAGCAAGAGCGCGATTTCCCGGCGTACAAGGCCCAGCTTGAGAAGGAGTTGGTCGAGATTGATGTCGAGCATAAGCAGAAGCTCAAGGAATTGATGCAGAGGAAACATGAGGCTAAGATCCTCAAGAAGGCAGAGGCTTCAACGCCCAGACATGCTCCGGAGACCGCGCAGGAGGGTCCGAAGGATCAGCAGCAGGACATGCTTGAGCATAAGCCCGGTTCGGCAGCGCAGAACTAGGGATCTACTACCGACGGGAGTAGCGGAAAGGGAAAAGGAAAGGAAATCGCTACAACGCCGACGACCTCGAGACATACCGTTACAGTATCTGGTGCGCAAGCAGGCGGATCGGATGCGCCGAACAAACTGCCGAACCCGTTCGAAGACATCATGAAGATGTATGAGAAGCTAACGGATCTAGCGGAAGAATGCGAGCTTAAGTTATATGGTCCGGACCGTAAACAGAAAGGGCCTCAAGACAGACCGAAGAGCTTCTGAATGATGGGCAGTGGTAGGGTCAAGACGGATGTCCTCGTTGTGGCCGCAGCTGGCAGTGTGATGAACCTGCCGAAAGCTGGAGTGAACAGTCTTCGGCCGTATATAGCTCCTCCGCTAGTAGTTCATAAGTCAATACTATCACCCGTACGGTGATCATTCATGTACATTGCCTTTCCGTGATATGTCTTTGTGGGTTTACTGTCTTATGTAATCTGATCACTGTGCTCTGTACGTGAGGCCGGTTTTCTTGTCTTGTCATCTGCAAAACCTAACAAATACCTAGGCTATTGCAAGACTAGACAATACTGGCGGTCTATTAAGCCAACATTACACTCGACTATACTCATGCAAAGGCAATTCTCGCGCCGTCATCTCACATGTGCGACTGGGGGTCTCGGCTGTCATATGGCTCAGCCCGGGAGCGAGTTGCAAGACTGCAGTGTTCGACACCATGTACGAAAGCCTCAGGGATTGGTGTCGGTTGCGCTAGGCGATCGGGATCTTTCAAGTTTGGGCAGTTTTATCCTTCTTCATAACGAGCGTCGTGCCGTGTAGCATCTCGGAAGTATGGCCAACCAAACGATCTTGCGTCGCAATGAATTTCCAACCTGCCGCGAAAACTCCTATTTATTACAGTATATGACCTTAGAACTGGCCAAAATACGACCACATCTCGAAGAACCCTACTTTGCCAACATGACAACGTTCATTGCGGCCACTTCTTAACCCCCTTCATAGAAGCTAGCAAGTTGATGCTCTCGCGAAAATAATGATCCCCGATGCCATATTCATCGATACGCGCCTGAGTCTCTGTCAAGTCATTCAAGGCATTCCCAGCCCAGTCTGTCGCAGTCTCCCGGCGACATCTCCGCGCCTGAAACATGGCGTTCAGATCCGCGAGGCGTGCTCGCGTCAGAGCATTATACTCCGCCTTATTCGGCCGTACCTTATGGCGGATGAGTTCCCGCAATGCATCCTCCTCGCCACCCAAGTCAGCCTTTGAAGGCTCGATTTTGTACATTGGTGTTGTTGACGTCTCGGAGGATTCGTCTACTGTGCTGGGAGATTCTGCCTCGCGACGCTTGTTGATGACTGCGACCATTTTTTTGTCCAGGGACTGATAGTACTCATCGGTATCGCCAAAGCCGCTTGATTTGCAGCATGCTTCAAGCTCGCCGTAGGCATGCTCACCGAGATCCAAGAGTAGATTAAAGGCTTAGTGATGGGCTCTCGGAGAGGAACTTATCCACGGCGCCGCTGAGCTTCTCCATTGATTTGGCGAAGTCGTCTGCAGTCTTCGTTATATGTCAGCCAATGAGTGTCCGGAGCATATCTCTGGTTTTTATGGTCTTTACTCACTATTCCATAATAACCATTGGGGTTGGGCTTATATGCCTTGTACAATCGTTTGAACTCCTTGTCAACGACCTCGAGTGCATCTTTGTAGAGCTTCTGGGGAGTGGGTGCCTTCTGATTCGCTGGCTTAGGTGCTGCCTTCTTCTTGGATCTAAGTTTAGGGATTGACTCGACATCAGAGGATTGTGATGAGCTGGCTTGGTGTGAGGCCAGCGGCCGTGAGTGAGAGAGTTTGGTTTGTTTAGGACCCTTTTCGCGTGCTTCAGACGTGAGCTCACTGGGTCCTCTTTTGACACCGCGTGTAGACACCATGATGACGATAATGTGTCAATTTTTGATTGACAAATAGCAGCAAGCAGATGCAATCTTGAGGCAAAATGATATTTGAAGATTCAGGAACGTAAGCTTCTGTTCATCAGACGCGACAGACGCGAAATTGGCTCTGGTTGGGCCTTGTATCGCAATCTAACATAGTGGATCAAGAGGCGCTGGAGGTCAGCGGGCAGGGCACTGAAAAGAGCACTGACCAGACCTCTTATTGAATGTAGCCTCTTGGCGGGGTGCACTGTTCAATATTGAGCACCAGAGAGAGAAAAGAAAAAGGAAAAGATCGAGATGTTGTTTGTGAACAAGACATTTGAATCGCAAATACTGTCGTCGCAGGGATCGCACTACCTAACACCAATATGTATACGCGATTGTGCGACATGCCTTTTTGAGCGATGGTGGACGATGCCGAACCATATCAACGATCTCATAATACAAGAAAAGCTTGAACCCATGAAGCCAACAGTGAAGATTGTGAAGATTCATCTCATACTAATGTGAGGTGTTTTCAATTGTTCAAAGACCACTCAGCTAAGTATGATTATGTACCCTATAAACCAAAGTCAATCGCCTCAATACCTGTCACATACGTTCGTCTTCTCGAAATACCGAGGGTCCGATCTCGCCCATGAGCACTAATCGCCCAAAGTTGCGAACCTCGGGTTTTCCGGAACGTGAGAGAATAGGATGTATTAGAGTTGGAAATCTCACTTTGGGGAATGGTTGTTCAGCTGTATTGTGATTCATGAAGCTGGCGGCGGGGCCTTGAGACGGTATTTCCACCGAACCTCTTATTTTTCTTTCGATGGCTACCTACCTAATGTATCTCTCGCCATAATGGTTTGACAAATAGGAAAAGACAAAACTCGACATGATGCCTGGGTTCGATATCACGCCCGAGAAACGTGCCACGTAGCTGGCTTTCACGAGGCGACAACTTTTCAATACCCCATTCGCAGTCTTCAATATCAGCCTCCGCGGCAAAACCGTCGTTGTCACCGGTGGAAACACAGGTTCAGGCTGTGAAGCAACAAAGCTGCTGGCAGCCCTTGGGCTCCCTCGTCGTTGTTACCGTGCGCGACGGGGAGAACGGCCCGCATGGCAGGAAAGAGACATTGAAGAGCAAAGCGTCGCTGGGCTCCGCGTATGTGTAGAACTGTAGAAGCCTGGCAGCTCGCTCTCGCAAGCTACGAGAGCACTCTATCGTCGGTGGCGCGCTATGTATTCGTTAATAATGCAAGCCTTTTCAAGTTCCACATTGAGCTTGATGAAAGCACATGAGGGAGTGTAAGCCAACTGTTATATCACATGTCTTACTCGGCATTCTTGTTCCTCCTATCCTTAACAAGAATCTCAAAAAGCCAAGCCGCTTAGTATGGGTTTAATCAGAGTGTCATGTGAAGATGTTACGTAAGCCCATTTCATGTATATAAAGGGCCTTCGGCCCCCTTCAGTGACCCTGGAGGGTCAAGAATCAATGACTATTGAGCCTTATACCTATTATTGACTGATACAACCCCTGGGGTGACCCTTTTACCTTACACAGAGGTCGCTTCGTGGGCTAAGCCCAAAGAACAAAATACAGAATCGATCCTTGACGCACTTGACGAAAAGTCTTATTTTATTAACTAAGATAGATACTATACCTCGAAGGTTCTCTTGCAGTTATCCCACGTCGAACTTACTAAGTGCGTCCCCGCGACTGTCGTTGTTATCAACCTTCTGAAATCCGGTCTATGTATCTCCAGTCCTGAACGGGTGGCAGACGGAAAGATTCCTGTCTTCATTTTCGGGGCTGTCGAGATGCTCATTGGACGTCCGTTTTCGATAGGGCGACGCTGCCGTTCACCACGGGCCAAAATCCCACGGGCAATACCCCGAAGGCTGTAAGATCCAGCTGCTGGCTCCTGTTGTATACAAGCAGGGTAGAGATATCGCCGCAGAGCTTTGGAATAAGACACTGGCAGAGTTCGAGAAGTTCAACGTCGCGATGATCATGCAAGGACTGTTTGGCCGTCGGCCGCAAACTACTTACTAACGAACTGCTGTGTCGTGCGGGGACTATGGTAGTCGTGAGACGACTTACTCTGCTGCTCTTCAACTAGCTTGATTTGACCTTTTTGTGCATCGTGTAGCCAACGCAAAAACTCAATTATAGTTCTTGTCGCGCATGGTACTGGAGTATCACGTTTGCTTACTCCATACAATGTGAGTATCTCGATGCTATTCAGTTGGCGATCGTTTCTGAGGATAATCAACTCAAAGCATAGCTTCAGCGAAATTCATTTGTTCGTGATGGGTTTCATACCCTGAAGCATTTTGTAAACCTAGTATTAGCTATGGAGATTGAAGAGCAGTCGAGGAAGTGAACCATCACCATATCAATATAGTTGATTTTTCCAAGTTGACATCGCTCAAAGTGTGTCACAGAAATTAAAACCGTCCATGGATAGCTTGCAAGCAAAGTATGGGCGTTCAATCAAGTGCAAGCGAGGGAAATGAGTTTTGTATAGCATTGACAGATTTCTTTTTGGACGAAATCAAACAAGGCGATCTAGCAAAAAAGGGGCTGCTAAAGTTGAGGGAAGAGACGGGAAGGAATGGTTAAGGAAATCTTGCTAGCAAAACAGGGATCTGAACCGCATCCGCTGACAGCAAGGTTGCCGCGGGGTCCATGATCAATACCCCTCCACGCCGTCAATGTTACGAAGGTGACATAAAGAACAAAAGATGGGATCAAATAACAAATGCGAGATGGGAAAAAAGAAGTTCATTGACAACACAGGGATTCGAACCCTGGCCTCTTTCGAGACTGCGAAATTCAGTGTGTAGAACACAGAAGAGTTCAATTCTCTTGAATGCAGCGCCATAGACCAACTCGGCCATGTTGCCTTGATTGGGAAAGTGGCGCGCTATCTTGTACTATAGCCTACCCCCTAATCGGGACCTTGTGATTGGCCCGCGAGCTCTAGCATGGCCGAAATTTTTCCGTACCGCTAACAACAAGGTTCCAAGTTGTATCTACCGGTATATGCTACGGCGTTTCTCAAATAGAAAAGGACGTAGAAATGGACCGAAGGAACTAAATAAATGGTGCACTCGGTTGCAGTCTGTCTGTAATAGGTTGTTGGCAGCGCGTATATAGATGATCACCATATACTTCTTGTTGGGTTTCCTCATGTGATCCGCACCGGCTAGACGACGACAATGGAATAACCGGAGCAATGACACTAAATAGACAGTCAGCTAGTTGAATTTTGACCCAACATGCAGGACTGGGTCTTTTCATGTAATTCTACTATCTATTTTTTATGACCTCTCTAAGTTTCGTGGCACCTTCACATACTGTGAGTTTTGATGAGTCTCCTTGATTCTTGGCCCTCGGCTCCGTACCTTCACTTTATGGCACGGGGGTTCAATTGACATCAAGGCGATGATAGTTATAACTCTTCGAAAATCTGGCGATTCTTACAACACCTTACTTCTATTAGGTCAGGGAGACTCTTCTCCATAATATGGGTATAGGCGAAACTAGGATCGTGAGCTCTTAAAACAATGGGCGTTTGTCCCGAAGGTCTAGAATTCTCAACTCATGCATCGGATTCGAAAGACAGAGTATTTTCGACTTTAGTAGACACTAGACAAGCATAGGCGTATTAATCAAGATTCTCAAGTAAGCATCTGGCTTATACCTTTACAAAGAGTGTTCGACCGGACATGTGAAGACGTTGAATAGCGTACAAGATGCCAGAGGCTGTGCCAGCGGTGCCGCAGAACGCCCACAATCCAGCCCAGTTGAGCGGCTCAGTTGATCCCAATATACCGCCAGCGCCAGGACCACCGATGAGTAGGCCGAATGCCATCATTCCACAACCCATCCCGATCCGTGTCCCGAGGAGACTCTTGTCGGGCGTCACGGGTACGAAACATACGGCAGGAAGCGAAACGAGTACCCCACTGAAGAAACCAATAATGCTGGTCAGTACTATCAGAGCGGCCTCAGAACCACGGGCGGGAATCATGCTATAAGCCAAAACACCCGTCACCGTCGCACACGGAGCCATAATATTGAATGGCCCTACTATGTCAGATAGTGCGTTCGGTACGACTCGTCCTAACACTGACGCGGCGTTGAATATCGATACGATGTAAAATGCCATGCGTGGCCCAGTAGTTCGTGTGTCCGCAGCGTAGAATGAGAGATAAGACAGCAGGGTACCGATACCGATAAACCCAATAAAGGTAGCAGCGACGAAAAACATAAAAGGACCGTGTATGAAAGCCGACCAGTCGATGAACATGCGCGGCTTAGCTGGCCGAACACGCGTTCGCATGACACATAAGGGGACAAGGAGAGTACCAAAGGCTATAAATCCCAGACTACGTACTGCCCAGGCAAACCCGAGACGAGGAAGAAGAATATTCAAGACAATCGGGTAGATAACGCCACCAATTGAAGATCCTGAAGATGCTAGCCCTACGGCGAGACCTAGCTTTGTGCTGAAGTATGTCGGCAAGATGGAGATAGTCGGAATAAAGAGACAGCCCGCCCCGATCCCGATACTGATCCCTTGCGCAAGTAGCGCTTGCCAGTACTGAGTGCATATACTGAGTATCATGAGGCCGAATGTGACTAGAGCGGTACCAACAATGAGAAGTAATCGAAGATGACCACGGTCGAATATAGGCCCAACGAGGAAGCCGACGAGGAGTAGAAGGAAGCCTTGAATGGCACCGATCCATGCAATGTTCGAAGATGTGGCCTTAAATAGCACACCAGACTCGTAATAAGTCTGGAAGACACCGAAGGTATTGAGCAGACCCCAAGAATTGAAGAATAGGAGGAAACCGCCGGCGACTTGGAGCCATGCCCAAAGCCCGCCATCGGGAGGTGGGCTCCTTTTGGCCTTGGTGATAGTCGTAGTTCCAACAGAGTCGCGCGTGTCAGTGGTATTCTTTCCAGCTGAGATGTCATTGTCAGAAGTCGGAAATGATCTTGGTTCGGGTAGCAGGTTTGGTCTTTCCATTGGCTAGCGAGATGGAGTGTAATGTATTTCTGTGTGATGAGGTCGTTGCTAAGAATTGGAAGATGGCAATGACATGAGTCATGGGATAGAACAATGATGAAAGAGTGTAGACAAAAGAAGGCCATAAAAAAGGGATTGAAGAGACGGAAAAGATCAAGGGAATAGACCGGCATCAGCAGATTCTGCAAGGGAGATAGACAGAAGGTGATGACCGGGCCATGGTTGTATCGGGTAATCGGTCAACACGGAAGAAGCCGTTTAAGGGCCTGACCGTAAGGTCGACATACGTGACAATCGAACTCATGTATTGCGAGGTATACCTATGTATCATGTTATTGAAGCAAGCTGGCGGCTCGCGAGGGGTGAGCGCCAGGGCTGTCGTTCGGTGTCTTTGACAATAAGCTTTTCTTGGCAAAGTGTCAGCGAATTCATGTATAGGTAGGTATAACTGCGTGCGTTGCTCAATGAGGAGGACGCGAGGATTATCGATTTCTACTATGAGGCGCTAGCGACGGGAAATCGTAAGACTTATGATGAGAGATGTCATCAGGTAAGATCAAGCCGTCATTCTTGCTTGATGAACTCAACAACCACATCCGCAACCTCTGCAGGAACGCTCACAAATGCGCTGTGCCCGCCACTGACACTGAAGCGTTTCAACTCTGTACCGCATGCCATTGCAATTGCCTCCTGGTGTTGGCGAAGAAATAAGGCGTCACCATTGCAAACGATGAAGGCTTTTGGAATAACCACATCTGGAACCGCGAAGTTGACACCAGAAGTGAATGCCTCATATGAACACGGTTCCAGACTGTCGAACGTGGCATCCGCTTTATCGGCGGGGAAATCGCTGTAAAGTAGGGGTTTGGCCTTCTCATTGACAAAAAGTTGTTTCTAAGAATTTGAGCTGGCATTCTCCATGTTTAGCCTTTGGCTTTACTTACACCTCCGGATTCAAGTTGCAGAACTTGGTGCCACGGCAACCAGTTTCCATCAGTCACACTGAGGACACTCATGCCGTGTACCGGCGCCGCGAATGCACAAAGAAATAGCAAATGGCTGAATCCACCCTTTTGCCCTGCCGCTTTGCGAGTCATGATATCTTGGTTGCGGGTTGCAATGCAAGCCGGAATGCCACCATAGGAATGACCAAGGAGGACAATTTGCCTCCCTTGCTCGAAAAGCGGGATAGCAATCTCAAGTAGCATCGTCACGTCAGAATCCCAGCTCATTCCGGTCTTGTCGGCACCCATTATGGCCAGCCTTGGGATAAGCACTTCATATCCACGGGCTTCGAGGTCATCCTTCAGAGGTTGATATAACAGTGGAGGATGCCAAGCCCCATGCGCTACAAGAATGATAGGCTTCGACATGGAGTCTTGTTAACGGGCGTCTTTTTCCCTGTGTATAGGTAGCTTTTCACTTGTTAAATATGCCAATAGGATGTAGTAACGGACGAAACGTGCCCTACCCAAAGAGAAAGAAAAAGATCGAACACGCGTAGACGTGGAGACGGGCCGATCCTGGCTTTGGGAACTAACATTCGACTCTGGAGTTCCGATTGGCAATGAACCTTTCGCTCGCGTATGAAAGGGAACAGAAAATATTGGCAGGGTTGCTCTGCAGCTTCGAAGAAGGAGGGGGAAGAGTGGTCACTGACTCGACCAACTTTTGTATGATTATGTATTCGAACCAAGAATAGCCAGGCTCATCCAGTGACAGGCCAGCTGAGGCCTGCACCTCGGCAGGCTCTACCGATCCAACGGACATGCAAGGGGATGATATTAATCATATATTTGGGAGATTGAAACCGTGCTCATTGGTGCTTGAAGATGCAGCCAACAGGATAACACATGAGCAATATCCAGTGGTAGATGCTGACCATTACAAACTGCAGCATGGCAAAAGGACCGCGTAATCTCGTGTGCTAAGTTATACAAGTCTGCTGAAAATGGCACACAAACCTTGATTAAATAAGTGTTTGTGTTATAGCCTTGTAAATTTCTCAAGCACCTTGGTTCCGAACTTTATTCCTTGGTCGCTGAGCGATGTCTTCAACCCACCTTTCGATCCCTATCCTCTGCAACGACGTCGTTTTCTTCATAGTAATGATATACACCGAGTGGGTACTTCTGTCTTCGATTCATTGCTAGGTACAACGCAACGTTTGGGCGAGCTGCAACCGCTTGACACAGCTGAAATTCACGATCGTATGCGCCACATTCTCGAGCGTGATCCATCGCCTTTAGAAAAGCAAACTGGCACCCGTCAAAACACTATTGCTAGAGTCAGCATGATTCCGAAGACAGTTCGAGGTCAGTAGGTAAAGACCAAATGGGCAAACAGATACACGACTCGTCTGCAAAAAACAAATGTCCGCGCAGGTGAAAGAACTGTCGAGCACCCAAGGGCCGCTAAGATTGCTCTTGAGTACCTTCTCATAATAGTTAAGGTGCTTTGGGAGTGCGGGTTTTCACCCATTCCTTAGCAGCGCAACGGCTTCCTTCTTCTCTGGTCCTCCCAGTACACATCGTGCGATATAGGATGGTGAGTATCGTGGACTTCGTTGCTGAGGCTGTCGAGTGCGGTTAACACGACGAGTTGACCCGGTATATGTTATGGTCTTTGGAACCTGCTAAGCCGGTCTTGGAGCCTATGTACATGAGAATATTGCTAATTTGAGAGATGAAGACATCGCCGTGTCTAAGAAACGGTGGAGCATAGTATGGTGGGTTGCCATTCTCGCCCAGGTAATCCTCGCCGATGTACTCCTCGGCTTTTTTCCAGCACGCCTCAAAGCCGAGCTCAGTGATATCTTTCCAAGAAATCTTTTGGTCTTCGAGAGCTAGGCGAATATGCTCTCCCCGGCTGGGGGCCCGCGCCAGTAAATCAGCTCGTAGGGAGTTGCCAAGCCGTAAACGAATGGCAGAGTGTATATGGAGATACGAGATCTAGCAGCACAGTAGATCTGTAGGAGGACAAAGGAAGCAAGAACGGATGGCACAAGCAAGTCTTGTCAGGCTTGCTAGTTACTGATTAGGGCGCGGTGGCTGATCGTGGGGTGATGACAGTAAGGGATCGGTGAGTGTCACACGGCCTAGGTAGGTGAATGCCGACGCTTCCGCCCCAAACGCATCCCTTGCCTCTAAGAATACAAGATCTCGCGAATCCATCGCACTCGATCCTCTTCGTCTCTTGAAATCGATTTAAAAGACCTCGAAACGTAGACTAGCGATATTCCTCACGTTCTGCCAAGTAAAGCTCTAATGCGAAATAGCACATACAGATAGCTGAAACTCTGAATGGTTTCTAATCAATCAGACCCTAACATTGAGCGGTGTCACGATCGCATCGTTATACCCATTGAGCAGGTCATATCTAATCTCTCAATCACAGAAATTAGTATCTGCCTGTACTGTCATCGATAATGATCTTGGCAGGGTTTAAACTAAAGACAATATCTAACTTAGCTTGATCATGGCAGTGTGCACTGACATCCAGGCTCCAACTGTACGGCTCAGCAACAACAAACGGTAGGGAGTGAGCATACGGGCTTTACAAACTTGGCCATTCGTTGGCAACAGCTTTTATTGAAAACAACGACTGAGCGAGTGACTAATACTGATTAATGAATGAGCGTTTACTGCTTTTGCTAAGAACCCAGAAGATATAACGACCGAGTAGAGGCCAGCATGACCAAGAACAAGAAGTATAAATGAATGTACTAGTGGGGCCTGATCAGGAACAAAGAGTGGAAGGGATTGGACATGGCAAGGATCCTGGAAGCAACACTGCGAAGGCAGAACCAGAGATCCTTCATGTAGTAAGTCTTCTCCTGGGCAGCTTCTTTGCGAACAAACAGACTAGCGCCCTTGCGGCAGATACTGCCGGTGTCGTGATCCCGAAGCTCGACTTCAAACGGGGGATCATCGTATAAGAATGTGAACTGGGTTATGTCCCACTGAGGGCCGCCGAGGAACAGGAGCGGGCGGAATTGATCCCACATTCTCCCGGCTTCGGAAGTGTGAAAAGGCACGTCCAGTCTGCCCCTAGATTTTTCCACAGCGCCAACAAGGCCCGGGACGACGACCCATTCAGATCCTTGATTCTCAGAGACCCGGCGCATGCGGCTCCAGATCTGGCTTGGCTTCCTCTCCGATGCCCGAAAAAGATCTTCTCCCCATGGACACCAGTCGTACGTGTATGGGTCGGTCAAGATCATTGCCGCGGGCCATGTGCCTACAGCCAACTGAGGCAAAATAGAGTTATTGTGCGATAACCCTGTACCCCAGACCAGAGTATTCCTATCAACAAGTCTGTATTGTTCGTGCTTGTTGTAGCCCCCATCCAAGATCTCGAAGCCGATTGCCCCCAGCGCCGATTTGGTGCTTTCGTCGTAGTCCCAGGAGCACGCATACAGAGACACTTTGTGGCCTCTCTCAGCGAATAGAGCCGCCAGGCTCTGGGCGGCCAGGAGCGATGCGAGCCGGAGTGGATTGTAGCGATTTGCGCCGTCTTTCTTCATAAGAACTTTGTCCAGGAAGACACCACTTCCGATCATGATGACCTTATTAATCTCCTTCCGGTGGGAAACGGCCTCTGCGATGATTCTGAAGCGCTCCTTGGCGTTGTTATCGTCCCATCGTTGCTTAGCCCATTTGACGAAATCCTTAACTTCCTGCGCCGAAAGACCCGTATATCCATCGAAGTTGCGCGGCGCTGAAAAGTTTGCTAAGAACCTGATGCTGTCACGTTAGATATGGCATTGCCGTAGTGACATCAAATTCGCAGCATCACATACTCTTCTGCCTCCTGGAGATGTGTCCTGACTTCGGCCGTTAGCTGTTGGCGTAGGGGGTTGTCGAGGTTGTCCCGCTCATCTGTGTCTAAAAGCTTGTCGTCGCCTGGATCCGGCTCCGCCAGGTAGAGATAGTTGCTGGGGAAGAGACCGTCCCGCTCTACGTCCCTGAAGTAGAGAAGATTCCATTGAAGAATGCGCAGTTGTTCCAGCTCGGGTGAGATATCTTGGTGTGCTGCCTTACGCATCAAGCTTCGTTCATCCTCGGTGAAGAAATCACCCATCCAGTCGACGAACTCTTCAATGACAGGCACCGTGTTGGTGGCGAGGTCCTTGTTCGCCATTATACAGGGTCTGTAGAGGGCAAGTATTCCGAATGGTCACAGAAAGCTCGATCAGGTATTAAGCATGTAGACTGCGAACAAATGCTGGGTTGTGTTGCGGGAGGCCAAGGATAACTGGTGTCGGATGCCCCAGCCTATTATATAGACGAGGCGACAAGGCCGAGACGTGCGATAGAGTCACGGCCATTTCGCGGGCGCTAGCCCAAGTTATGGCATCATGCTTGGCCAGTACATGCCTGGATGCCAGCCACCGATGCTTCAAGGCACGTCAGCAATGACACGAGGGATGGACGACGTCTTGTACAAGAACCAACCGTGCACGATGAGTCATTTCTCCTGGTGCCACCAACGGCAGCCAGAATAGGTGATCGGCGGTGGCCAGACTCCAAGCTCGTGTGTATGAAGAGGTTTTCATGTCGAGGCAACCAACAACCATTACGCTCAGATAACACCGGTATATCGACGCGTTCCGCTCGGCGCCTTCGAAGTATGTGGTACTCAATCACACTTTGTGCCCACGATCTACCTTTGGCCACAATATGGAGGACGGTGGAATGTCATCTGAAGTACGAGCCACGTCATGGACAGAGGACTGGCTTGCAGAGCAAAGCCGAGGCACATACATACGGATGCTTGTTGTTGGCATGGCGGATAAGCTTGCCCCGTCTCCCGGTCATCCACAACTCGATTCTCTCGTCTAGATCTTGGTAGTGTACCACGAGTTGCCTTGCGTGTTGTACTTTGCGTACAAAATTTTTGTCTTGTCTGTTATCATGTGTGTCGCACATAGTTCGATACCATGCTTGCACATTCCAGTCATATAATCTTGTACCAGCATAACACATGAGTGCCATCCATTCGGTATTTTAGATCCTGGGGAATGCCGATTTGTGTGCTATGATAACTTTCGTCGTACGCCTTTGACCTCGCGCACCAGATTCGAAGGGAAGTCACCATACCCATAGGTGTATCAGTATTGTTGTTTGTCTGTTCTTGAACGATAGCTGATTGGTTGAGAAAGCAGTGTCAATCATGATAGTGATGATCTCGACGCTTCTGATGATGTTTTGCCCCCAAACTGCTCACCCTGCACGTCCGATCGGAGTCCGAGACCTCCTTACTTCCCTATGCTTACTCATCGTTTATGCTTTACGCTTCAACTCTGAAACAAGGCCATTGGTCTTTAGTCGAAAACATCATCGTGGATGTTCCCTTGTGACTACATCATGTTTACAACTCCAAGCTTCTGCAACAATGCCAAAGCCAACCCGCTCGAATGTCCGACGATACAACGAAGTGCTCCAACTATGGCGCATGATATGTGATCAGCCAGACTGCTCCCTGAAAACTGCATTCCTTGCTAACTTGACAATATCAGCGATTCTCCTATAGTCCGTATTCGGAGTGCTCCATCCGACTACAAGTTCTCTCAGGGACGAAGAACTCCCATTACCGCATTCATTTGGGGATATCGCCGCATATCTGAGTACACTTTCTCGCGACCCCAAGCCACCGCGAAGTATATACAAGGAAGCGACCCCTTGCTTGGAGGAGAACGACGAGGGCGGGCACGAAGTATAGGTTATAGCTCGCCTCTTTTTCTCCATCGACGACCAGACTTAGGTCGACACTGGGGCCACTTTGATGTGGGAATCATCATATCACGATCGCATCGTCATACGTATAGGGCTAGTCCTATCTACTCTTCCCGAACTCAAGATTGGCGATATCCCTCCTCTCTCATGGATACAGCGTTAGGGAATGGACGCACCACATGTGATCAATGCTATAAACTTACATGTATTTAGTGACATTCGTCGAGTTGGGCCGATCGGACACTGCCCTATCCGTTTCTCAATTCGCCTACCTCGAGCTACCAAATAGAGCAACTTTACGAGGTCAGTAAGGACAATGGAACTTACCCTTTGTCTGCACTTCCATCATGACATCCCGCTCTAGTCCGGTGTGGTGTCACCGTGCTCGAGCTTACAGGGCCGTCCTCCAGAGCTAACCACCGGATGCTTCTTTGTTATCGATCACGTTGATCAATACCGCAAGATGGCAAAATGCATCTATATCATTGTGGAGAAGGTGACAATAAAGCAGATTAGCGGGACAAGTGCAATAGATGTATTTCAAACAAAGCACCACATCAACACCCATTGTCCTCAACTATTAATATCGCAATCTCAAACCTAAATGTTTCAAGATGCATCGGCCACCACATGGGGTGTCTTTGCGTTACATTCTCACAGCATTGCAAAAGGCTGCCATTCAATCAATATATATCACGCGAAGGACGTGAACCCTGAGAAAGTATATCCCATGTTTTGGTTTGTTCATCAGGCAGTATGACACATTCAGTAGACCGAACCGAAGGCAGTCCCTTCAGCTTGCTAGACCTCCCGATAGAGGTGTGCGCCATGATTGTCCGACATTCGATTCAGTACACAGCGTCTGTTCCCGCCGTTTATGACCGCGAGCCGTCGAAATCGAATAAATACCTATCGGGAGAACACATCCTTTCCCCGGCAAAGCCTATTGACATTCCGGAAGCAACATTCAAAAACATCAGGAGCATCTCCACGACATGCCGTGCACTCCGGGTTATCCTAGAGGAGTTCGTGTCGAAGGAAACAGGTATAAATCTACGGTCACCCTACGAACCCAATATTTATGCGAGTCTGCGAATGACAAACATGCATTTTTTGATTCCTCGGGGTGATCCGTCAATCCTATGCAACTACCATAATTTCTACTTTCGTGGCTTGCTAAGAGAAATAAGCAATCCCGATCTAACGTTGACCGATCGACTCAATGTGATCAGAAAATGGCCCCAATCGCTTCAAAGAAGTTGGAATAGTACTTCCTCGATTGATATAAGTTACTTCGCCCGTCCTGTAATCCCAGAGATGGAAGCAATCCTAGTTATGATGGACATCGGCATATATCAGCAAAGGCCTGATTGGTCGGTGATTGAAGCGGTCGCTCTGTTCTTCGCACCGTGGATGCATCCGAACTGCGCCATCGATCAATTTCGGCTTCTAGTTGGCGGGAACCACCGTAACCCTCTGCAGGCACAATTGAAGGTTGATAATGAAAAGCACTATACTATCGACAGTCAGTTAAGCCTTTGGAATCGGGAATTTTCTGAATTACCGCTGGAGATCCGGGAAGCATTTCCTCCTCATATCCCGCTTTTGCTCGAACGTGGTGTTCAATGTATGCGCTTTCCAGGCTACTGGGTTCATCAAATCCGACGCCAAGGATCCCAGCCTGGGTTCACGTACACTATGTCCTACGATTCACTATTCGGTGAGATGCCAGATCAGCTCTAATTCAGGGTCGTCGATCAAGTTTAAGCAGATAGCCTACGTCTATAGAGCTCTTATGGCTCATATGTATTTGTAAGCCATCGATTCGATCTATGCATTTGAGTTAGCCTCGCTGTACATGATGTAGGACTACTACCATAACCGCGTGAGTGCTCACTGAAATGTGACCGACCAGTGAGGACAGTCTCAGGAATGAGGATCCAAATTTTGACAGAAACTGGCAACCTTTAATATCTCCTCGCCGTCCCAATGCTAGGGATATTCGATATACTACGGAGGAGGACTACGGCCCATAGTGATGCAAAGAGTAGATGCGGAAAGCAAAGTTGAACAAGTATGATACGACATCTAAGAAATCAATGAGACTGTACATGCTGGTCAGCCACTTAACGATGGGGATCAATATTCTTGCTTGGTAAAAAGCTTTCTGCGGCCTCGCGGTAGTCCTCAAATCTTGGGAGATCAAATGCGATAAACCTAGAACATTTATGTTAGAGAAGTTCATAATTATTGTTCACCCTCTCCAAATTACAACCCGTTATTTAGAAAGGTCCTCTCTTTGAGTAATTTCGCTTTAACCTCTTTTTACAACATTCCACGCTAAACACCTGAGTGAAATGATTCCGTGATACCTCAGCGACCATCCTGCATCGCCGGCAATTTTTGACTTTCTCTAAGAAAGCGTGAATAAATGTGCCCTCGCAGGGGCTGTTATCAGACCATTATAGCCTAAATCCATTGATCCATGATGAGGTTTCTTTCCAAACGTTCTGTACTCATGATCTATTTAACGTTTTAGCTGACGCTCGAGTAAGAGTAAAAAGCGGTGTCATTGTCAGTGTCACGTATAGAAGATAACTGGTTATTATCCGCCCATACAGATAGTACTATTACGGAGTAGGCCCCAATTCTTTTGACATTCTGATGAAGTACACTGTTCCCGTAACGCCATTATTCATCACAGCTGATACCGAGTAACTTGAGATGTACATCTAATCATAGCAGGCGGACTCAAAATGCCTGCGCGGTCTTCGTCGGATGGCACAGTATCTCTAGAATCCGGGCTCTATTATTATCTGTTCTAATGTAGCTTTGTTCAACCCGTATCCCTGGGAGTCAGACAGTCAAAGTTGGGTTTTCTTTCTCAAAGTCCGCTGAAACTCCGAACAGATCCGCAAGTCCCTTCTTGTATAGAAGGTCGACTTGTCTTGCTTCTACGGTGCTGCTATGAAGTTCTTGGTAATCGGATCAATATGTCCCGATACGATGTTCGCTTCATCATAATCCGGAACGCGGAAAGTCCAATTGTCGGCCCATCTGGTTTTGTGGTCATTCGGATGGTTCAGCTTGATTCGCGCTCGCTCTTTACAGAGATCGTCTGCTGCAACTCCAAGCGCCATAATCCAGTGCGAGGAACATCTGGCTCCTTGGTTATAGCATACATCCAAGATTAGTAAAGCTAGATGTAGCTATGCGTAAACATTGCCATGTTAGTCTTGCTCATGCATCGGCCCAGTGAACTTAAGGAATATGCTCAAGTTTTGCAGTTTCCAGTTTCCACTTTCCACTTTCATGTACGACACGGGTTCGCTTACTGCAGAACTACTTAGCCGTGTTGCTCATATTTTGCAAGTAATAAGCGCCTTGGAAACAATACAAAAGGGGCAATACAAACCATAGTCTGACTGTTCTGGGTCTGTGGTGCTTCTTCTGCTACCTTCGAAGGGGCGATAGAAAACGGACTTTCGCTTGCTTTTGGCAGAGTTAGTAGCCATGCTTAAGTGTAGGTTATGCTGCGACACATTCCTGGTGCGTGAAGGTGGCACGACTCAGGTGTTAAGTCGGTTGGAGGAAGCGTGATGGACTGATAGTAAACAAAGAAACAAACAGTACGTACAAGCGAGAGAAAGTTTCATATGGATACGTAGTCTCATCGGTGCCAAAGCGGGCTTCCGTTAATCTCCGAGGGCGAAGACAGTATGTGTAAGTTTCCCATATTTCCTCATCTTGCGGTATGATGGGCATGGCAGCGGCCATAAGCAAACCTTAAAGGGTGATTTGTAAGAGCGAATAGATTCGGAAGCATAAACTTGCACGAAACGAATCTCAAATGGATATTGACGTACCAATCACGAAGTATACCCAAAAATTGCCGTTTTCGCTAGCTTGTGTTGGCAACCGGGCCATGAAGTCAGGTTGGCTTTCCCAATTCACTATATTGTGTTAGTAGGGTCAATGGCTTCGAAAGTCGATGTCTTCGTTGATCAAAAGGAAGCCAGCGTCGATCTTCAGTGAAGCTTGAAAG
This sequence comes from Xylariaceae sp. FL1019, assembly GCA_022578705.1. Taxonomy (NCBI): domain Eukaryota; kingdom Fungi; phylum Ascomycota; class Sordariomycetes; order Xylariales; family Xylariaceae; species Xylariaceae sp. FL1019. The sequence continues at coordinate 38,163 of MU391990.1, read as the reverse complement.
AGAGCAGACAACACAAATCAGAGAGAACGGAAATGAAAAGGGGGAGGGGGCGCGCTTTCGTAGTGTGCTTGTGCCATGATAGGAACTGTGGACACATACTGAGGTCCCCGTTCTCCCTGATGCCCAACATACGAACGCATTCGGAAGCCATAAGCACATTCTGCTCATCAAACGCTCCTTGGAAACGATCCAACTGGTAGCGGGAAATGCCTTGAAATCCCCACTTTGGTTGAGGGAACAGGCAGTCCAAATGTCAGTCTCATGGTGTTCTTGTAAACACCCCTAACGAGTCTGCGGAATAGGCTTACAGGTGTAGACGCCCATTTCACAAATTCTGCCTCCTCCCATGGGCTACGTAATGCTTTCCAGATGTCCTGTGTTTCATTCCAGCACTTGACTGTCTCGACGTCACCCTCAACCCAGTCGTTCTTGTGAGCGTTATCGATTTGCATTCTCGGCGCAAGAGGATCGATCTTGTCATCATTCGTCGGGTAAAACCATCGATCAGGTGCAGAGTTATTCCAGAAGATAACATTAGGATGGACTGCGAGGACGATATTTAGCGCACTGTAGGTATGTGCCTGATGTACCCTCTGGTGCTTGGGAATGCTGTGTGCATGAAAGCTACACGCGGAGCGATCGGCAGAAATGGGCTACTGACACATTTGTTCACCGGGCGGGTATGGTTGACTCCAGTAAGCTTCAGACAGTCGCTTTGCGACTTCAACATTGGTGAGGTAATAGTATTTCTGTTGAACAATTGTCAATGAGTTAAACCGATCAAACTGGGGCAACGAACTTCAGGGTTGGTTTTCGTCAGGACACTCTCCATTCGCTGCAATATAGGTATAGTTCTGAGGTAGTCTAGAATTCAACACGCATCAATAGCTGATTACTTGACTTTTCCGAAGGGCGCGCGATTACGGCGTTGGGGAATCCGGGGCTGCGGTATACTTCGGATAGAAAGATAAAAACTTGTACGCTAATTCGACTCCTAGCAAGTAATGCTAGAAACGGTTTCCTAGGAGACTCGGCGCAAAACAACGAGCCGCGTTGAAAACCCCCAATCTCCGACATAGCAGAGCATGGTCACCTACAAGGTTCGTCTCGAACATATCCGCCAAAGGTCTTGAGTTCGAAGTATTCGCCAATTTCGCTCTCTTCATCAAAGTCGACATGCTATCAGCGCCGTTAATAACCATCGGCCACAATTCAAACTCGGCTAATTAGGCTGATGTGTTGGCCTCTCAATGGAGATGATGCTTACTGGATCGCTGTGAAATATGGGTATGGCCCCATTCGCATAAAGTTTGTTTCCAGGATCGTTTCGGTCCAGAATTCGGTTACTCATGATACTATGGCAGAGTTCATGTAGTATCTAAAGTACGCGAAAACCTGTTACACTCCAATGGTGCCCTAATGGAGCCAGGGAACGAAGACGTTGCTTACTGTGATTACGAGACTTGTGTAGCATTTGCACCGCTCAGCCAATGTGATATCGTCTTTCAAGAGTATTTCCATGTGTTTAGTGCTTATAAGTGTTTGCCCATAAAATGTAGTATTTCCAGTGCTGAGATGATAAGTAATTGCATCAGCGTCGTGGTCGGTTTGAAAGGACCATCGCACTTGATGACACAGGGTCTCCACTGTCGTGACAACAGCCATCAGCACTTAAAGTTGTATTGCATAGGGTGTGATACTTGGGGCAAAGGTGACAACGTAATAATTGGACAATGAAAACTTACAGACATCACGTATATGCTGTGGCTTATCTGCTTCGGGCATCTGACTGTCTATTACGAAAGCAAGTATTAGTATTTCCACTAGATCGCTCTACTCTGCATTGTTCATCTGTCTTTGATTCGAAACACGTGAATACCAACTACGCACGTGTTAGCATAGACTGAGCTTCAACGAACGACGAATCGTAAGCGTTACGGAATAATTCAGTACTTGCCATGGACTTTGCCAAGGTGGACAACCCTCAGCGGCAGAGATGATGGGTTCTCTAGTTGCAGATAGTAGGACCACATCCTGAGGATTACCTCTCGGTGGCATTGTAGTGAACGAGTTCCAATATTCCATACGGCCGAACAGCAATGTTTCTAATCTTTTCAAGGTTAGTATGAAGGTATAGATTGACTTTGGTCGCTTGAAGAAACGAGGGCTCACGTAGGGTGTCGATCTGTAACCATTCTATGAAGCATTCGATTTGCTACTTCGACTATAAACTAGTCATTAGTGTGAACACCTCGGTATGGGGGTTAAACTTTTAACAAGATCAGATGAGCCAAGACGATAGCAGAGCTTTGTGAGGACGGCTCAGAGAACGAGAGATGACAGGCCGAAACACCTACGAGCAACACGCAGTCTGGCCCATATCCTTGGGTTCGATATCGACCATGGTCCTCCCCTACAACAGTCGGAATCAGCATGTTTTTTCTTTCCAACAGTTATAAAGCCCTCACTCACGGAGGTAGAGGCGGTTTCGTTTTCGCTGGTGTCTGAAGTTTTGTTGTAGCATCGACAAGGTCGAACCATCTTGCTTTCTTGAAAAAGGGAAACCATGATTTCTCATTGACTTTCACACAATCCTTCCAGAATAAATCGCGTTGGTCTATCGATGGGTCCTTATCAGAGGCGCCGTGACCTCCCGAGACCCAACCGAGCGACGGCGACTCCCAGGTATAACGATCTATGCGACGTTATTACATGAACTGCGTATGATGGGTCGGAATATCTGATTCACTACCCGCACGTTAGTCATCAAACAACCAAGATACAGCTAGAGGTGAGTACCCGACGTACCTCACTCAAAGGTAAAACTTCCTGTACTACACAATTGCCAAAACGCCTTTTCTGCCATCCCTTCGAATAGAAATATCTGTCTAAATCAACTCCACTAGGTTTCGACTTTGAAACAGCCCCGATCTCTTTGGAGGCCTTTCCAGGATCGTTGTAGTATTTGGGATCCAAGGTAACAAGGCCGGGCGCATAACCAGAATGCATGGAATTATCCCATTCCGTGAACGTAGAGGAAGGCCATTGTACCGTTTGCAGGTGTACATGCGAAAGAAATCTCTCTCCCCACTACGAAAGATCAGCAATTTTTGCGACTGGCAATCTTGACGGAGTAAAAAGACAACACCACTAGGCGGATGGCCTGATAATAGAACATACCGGGCTCCAGTTAGGGCCATTTGAACTATTTGAACTGCTGTGGGTCATAATGATAGTTGGAAATTCTCTTCGTTATCCAAAGGCAGTGCAGTTTCAAAAGCTCTGAAATTAGCGAACATGTCTGGCTCTGGCCCTGATGTGATGCGACTCTAATGAGCTTATGAAGTAACTCAATTCCAAAATCTGGAGTGAAGTGACGTGCGACAATATGTTTGCTTGATTCGAGTGCACAATGAAATGTTTAGCCGCGCCCAATGCGGAAGAAACCATTTGGACACAAAGACAGCTGAGGGAATGGGGTATCGAACTTCGTGAAGTAACAGGGTACAATCAACCGGATATCTACAATGCCGTGAAACTTCTATCCTTGATCGTGTAGCGCATAATTTCATAAGTCATGAATTGTCAGCGACATCAACAGTAGAGATGAAACTCCAGCCAAGAGGAAACTATTCTTTTCCTGCCAGCCAGACCTCGCCCTTTAAATTTTCAAGTACGCCCTCCCTTATCCAGCCGTCACCGACCCATGTGCTGCCTTTTACGTCGTGACCGGTATTCTCATTCATATCGTGTCCCTCTTGTGACAGTCGAGCTCGCCATTCAACCCAGTCGAATAAACCCTTAAGCCCGAGAAGATCATCGCGACCGCCATGCTTGGCACTACTTTCGAGAACAAGACGTGCATCAACAACACTCCCCGTCGCATCACTGACATCGGGCGCACCAGCAGTACGATCGAGGACGAGGCCGCGATCGGCATGTGTAAGCTTGTTCAGAGTGGGTACGTGTTCGAATAGCCATTCCAGTGGCTGAGACCCGGGTTCTGCGCCAGATGAACCCGTACTCGTGTCTTCTCGACCTAATGCTGTGACCGTTGCAGCAAATGGGCTGTCACTTACAGACCGACGACGCATGAAAAGGGTCTGCGTGCGCCTAAACGCGTCGATGTACTCGGGATGGGCGACAAAATCTAGTTGCAGATTCCAAAATTCGGACGACGTTGTTCGTATACTAGAAACCTCGGACAGAGGCGGTAGGAGGCATGGTGTTGTGCGAACTTCATCCGCCGATGAATCTGGTGAGGTCCGAAGACGAATCGATATAGGCACACTGACTGGGGTATGTGTGGCAACGTCTTTGGTAACCAGGCACCGTGGATCGGTTGCGAGGACCCAGAAATGTCGGAACGCTTGAAGATGGCTCTTATTATCCTGGACGTTGTCTGGAAATACCGGGTAGAAGGCAACGAGAAGTGCAGCGATGGATAAGTTTGACGTGTTGAATGTTTGCGTCCCGCAGCCCAGCGACAACACGCCCATGGCCATATGAGCTGCCATGTGAGACCCGTAAGTCATGTCTGGGTCGTTACGTCCATGCATGGATCTTAGATACCGAAGTACCTTAAGATCGCTGGTGCCTGCCATGACTGTCGCACATGAAAGCGCCACAACATCAAGACACATTCGTGCTGCGACTTTGACACACCTATCGTCAAATGTAGTGTTGGTTCGAGACTTCTGGCTCTGTCCGTAAAAGCGATCTAGATAGCTGATTAACAGGTCTCGAACTGTGGTGTTCCCAGATCCGGCGTAGCGCAAAGCAAGCGCGAAACAGAGACCAGCAAGAATGGTAAGAAATGGGAGATGCGTGGAGTTTAAAGGGGCACGCGCATTTTGATCAAAATGTCCGGGCTTCGGCGTTACGATTCGATGATGATACCGTTTGGGTAGGTTATTACGTATCCAATCATGTGAGGGGGTAATCTGTGACCAGAGAATTAGGTGTTTGGCGACAGTCCGCATGAGAAGGATATCAGGTCGAATGTAATCGAATTGTAGAACCGCATCTGGCACATCGATCTTACGAGCAACCACGCTGTCCTCAGACTTCATATAAATGAGAGCGATAGCAACAACAGCCGCGGCGGTGGATCTGTCAAGAATGTGGACTTGCTCGACCTTTTTGGTGGCGGAAGCGAGTGTAAGCAACTTCTCGGTGATGCGCATGTCGTGGAGTCCTTTAAGGTCTGTGCCTTTGCCCAAGTTGATGAACCCAAGTGCGAAGCCGGCGGCGAGCCGATAACATTCGGTCCTCAGTGGCTCACCGTCGTCTTCGGTTTCTATATATTCAATCTCGGACATCATGATCTCACTCATGCGACGGTGCTGACTATTGCAATAAAGCAAGCCAATACCCATAATACCCGTCGTTTGAGTAAGAGGCGACAGATTCAACTCAGCGGCACCTCGGGGTAGCATACGAGTAACATGTACAGACAAGAGTCTAGTTATCAGGGAGTCCATCGTTCCAATATATGAGGCTGCCAAACCAAGAAGTAGACCAATTGATGTCATGGTATGTTTCGGGGTCAAGTATTTGAACGCAACCCACTTGGCTACATCCTTGAGATGACCATTTAGGCCTAATGCTAATAAGAATCCAGCATGGCGATTAGTCAACTCGTTCCCCGGTTTGTTGTAGAGGATCCAGGATGTGTCTATGCCCTTAGCCTCGCGGGATATCGACAGGCCGGCTGCAACACCCGAGTGGAAGAAGGCCCAGGCGATCTTCTCTTCTGTAAAAAGTGACTTGTCCACCCCCACAGTCACATTGGTGGGTTTGACTGTACAATTGAGCACAAAGCCATGCATTTGGAACTTCTGTGTCAGAAGTGGAAAGCGTAACCCATAATTCATAAGCCCTCGTCCAGATGGTATGGATAAAGTGTTAGTAGCAAGCCGAGTGACAAGTTCCTTTTGTTGTTCCAAGTAAAACGGTTCGTTCCATTCGGGTAACGGATCCAGACGGATAGATCTCGGCTTGGTCGTGTTAAGCATCATCTTAGTTTCATCTAAACGACGGTCTTCCCTGAATATGGCCCTGATCACTGCCTGCTTGTCGCTTTCGGCAACATCATCGGCCGGCGCGTCGTTGAAGTCCATAACGTTTTGGCAGAGCGAATTGAAGTCCCACGAGGCTTGATGAGTCGGGGTCTGAGAGTTGGTTAGTGCAATGCAGTAATGAACAAGAAAGGCATCTAGGTGGGTATCTTACCAGTAGAGTGGTTGCATGCATGCGACGATTGTCGACGGGAAGCAAGATCGAGTCGACATCAGCTCTGCTAATTAATTCCAACATTCCTCTGGGCCAGTCCGGTGAAGGATTAGGCTGACACTGCGTAATCGCATCCCGGAGAGGGATTAGAATGGATTCCGGGAGAGACTCCAGGACAACCGTTGTAATGCCACTATCATATAATGCTTTGACGAAGTTGGTAGGACTCCTGACAGTTGACTCGATTGTTCGAAACAGCTGGTCTAGCATGCGGATGCGAGGCGTGTAAGACGCTGGGATAGCGGCGTAGACTGATGGCGTACCTGTCTGTGACTTCGTATCTTGAGAAAGGTGCGCTTGTGCCCACTCGATGACATTCCAATAGTCAGGTTCAGGCGACAAAAGAGTAATATCAAGCGTGGTTGAGTCAACAATATTCTCTGGCCAGTCAAATGGCATGTCGAGGTCGTATATCTTTACCCATTGAGGCCAGTTCATCCATTTCGCAATCCGGACCAATACGGCCCGTAGTTCCAGCAACGATGGTGAACTTGTAGAGTGAGCCGCAACATTGAGTTTTTCCTCTTCAAGTATCAGATGCAGAGCAAGGAAAACGTTCTGTGCGTGCGTTATACGACTCTGTTCGTCGTTTGACGAATGTGTAGGCAGGTATTCAGGCAGACCAACGATGTTGTCTTTTGCATGAGAAAGCATGTATTCTACTGCATTTCGGACCTCGATCGCAAGGAAACCATCTTCACCGGCGCCCGCTGTCGTTCGAAACATAGGATGTGCAGAATCATCTTCTTCCATCATCCATTGCCAAGATGTTGTCTCCATCCAGGGAGGGTGTACCAGGGTTCCAGTGGTTTCGAGGCTCCCCATTGAGTCCCAATCAAAAAGATTAGCTTGCGCTCCACTGCTGGACCTGGGCAAATGCCGAGTCCTTTTTCGCGGCACAGGCTCTGGTGCTTTTGGATTGACCTTATATCCTAACGCGAGATAGACCAGGAAAACTAGGATGACCGCTGCATTCCACTCAACATCTGCTACCGGAGTATCTCGCTCTCGTAGCCATGCGATGATGTTCCACCAGCCCGTCATTAAATGATCAGATGACGGTGCAGGCAAGATTGAGCGAAGAACGTCAAGGATTTTCCGGACGCGGTCTGATGACGGTTCCAACTGGATTCGGACCTGATGCAGATGAGTATTGTCTGTATCTGTGATATCGACAATACCTCTGAGCTTTGAATATCGCATACCCGCAACTTTGCCGACGGCAGAGGTAATTGCTCTTCTGATGCCCACTTCGCGATTTATCAGGCTGCCACGATAAGCAATGTTGCGCACGCTGGCTAGAAACAACCTATTCGGGAGAACGATGGGCGCAAACGGGCTCCAAGGGGCCTGGACACTGAGTTGACGTTGCCCGTCGTCTGCTTGGGACAACATCAGGATGATCGACATTTGCCCATCAACTAATCTGCACGAGTCAATAACATTATTAGCTTTCTTGAGCTGTCCAAATGTTACAAGCATGTTGCTTGTGGTGGCTTCATCAGAGGGGAGTCCTTTTCGAGACTGCACATGAAGAGTCAATAGCTGGAGACGTTTCTCGATCGGGTCCTGCAGGCCAACGAGGATTTGCTGTCTGATCAAGCCATCCACCGAAACCTGAGGCCCAGAGACACAGAAAACCCTAGATTGCCGATGAGCAGGCTGTTTGGAAAGAGAATACCGTACGTTGGAGTTGTCGATGGGTATAGTGTGAATCTTCGTGAATAGCATTTCTTGTGTGAGTCCATCAAAATCGTGATCATCGAGACCCATGCTATGAAATCCTTCGAAGTCTCCGCCAGTCCGCAGTTCTTCTAGAAGATCATCGATTGGCGCCGGCTGAAATGCTCCAACAAAATGGGGACCATGGGCGTGATTTGGGCCGAGACTCTGCCCGCTGAAAAGACCGCTGGTACGGTTTCGCTGGCTCCCATATGATGTGTCCCTTCTCCCAGATGCATGATTGGGGATCTGGGGCTGCTCGACGAAGCCAGTCCTGTCCTGGGATGCGGACAGATCTGCTCTCGCAAGCATGGAGCTGACTCTCCGCGATGTTCGGCGGGTGACGTTGGACTCCTTATCTAGGGCAAGAGATGACTCAAGGGCCTCTAAAGCGCGACCCGTTTTCTCGAGCTTCTCGCTCTTTCTGGAGCGTTTCCCTGGGAGCGGGGCACCGAAGCTCTCTTTGAAGTTTGGCTGCAAGGGCGTTGTAGCGCCACTGGGTAGACCAGGCTGCATGGAACTCCGGCGAGGGCCAGATTTTCTCCTCTGTGACCCGCGGGAGGCAATGAAAGGATCGCTGTGCGGGATGTAAGATACTTTCCAGACTGTGTACATTGACGTGTCTCTATTGGCAGTCACGGCGAGAATCAAGGCTGTGTCATGTTGGTCAGCGATTGAATCAACCCTAGAAACTTCTTCTATGTGCAGAATTTCCTCGGCACGATCTAAGAAATGGGGAGTTCTGCCCGAAGGTCTTCGACCCCTTGCCTTGGCGGCCCTCTCTGGTTGAGTCACAACCAGGCCCAGTTCGAGCAACGGATCAGTCAAAGCTACGAGGCGTGGCCAATGAGAGTCACTCTTATCGTCAGGAACTTCCCACATATTATCGACGTGGGAGCTTAATCTCAGAGGCAAGGCTTTAGGCTTGCCCAAGGCCTCGATGCTAAAGGTAGACTGCTGCGAAACTCGCATGGACACGGGCGATATCTGGCTGGTGAGAAATGAGTTGGGAGGCACTTTGGGGAACTTGATGCTTGCGGCGGTAGCGGCATCGGCACGATACTTTCGTTGGATGACGACGCCCTGGGGTGCGGCGCAGGCGGACTCGACTTCAAATGGCATATGAACGACATGGCTGGTGCCGCTGAGGAAGTAGATATGAGCTTGGGTCTGAAGGAAGACGACCAATGCCCTCTTCAGTGTCTTGTCGGGTTGAGCCTTTAAGGGGGCCGAGGCGACGGCGACTGGTTGTTCAGAATAGGGGAAATGTGTCAAGAGAGCCTGGGTGATGGGCTCCTTCTCCAGCTTGAAGCCGAAGCACTTGCGAAAGACGCAGCCTCTGGACCAAATGACAGCATCCTTGGTGACAAGCAACTCATCCTCGGCGGGTTCGGTGGAAGCATAGTCAATGGTGATGTCCCACTCGTATGACGACGGCGGGGGGTCCTCAGGCAAGAGCTGTTCCTGGATGGCATACTCGAGAGCTGTAGGTCGGTGCAGGCCAAGGGATGTCACCGAAGCCATGATGGCCAGTTGGAATCCATAGGGGCCGTATAGCCCTTGTGGTCAAACACTTAGTGAGCAGGGGAGCAGACTACGAAAACTGTACGAGGCAAGGGTGTGTGGCGTGGACGTTTTTGGGTTTCGTCTCGCTGGATGTTGTGTTTCTGTATGAAGTCCTCTCAGTGAATGAATATGTAGTTGTGTGCAGCTAAACCAGACGAGTGGGTTTGGAGTTATTCCAGCTACTGAGTAGGTACAGTGGCGCGTGTGAGACGCGTTTGAGCGAGTCTGTGAGATTGAGTATGTGGTGTGTGTGAGATGAGCCGGCATTGCAATATGCGTCTCTACCACTGTCCCGGCCGTTGCCAGCTGAATCTCTGCCCATCGTACGTCGTGTACGGATTACGGATTATTGTGTTCGTACAGTGTTCATTCTCTCTATCGTCAGCTTGGCACTGTCTTAGCCTCACCGCGCGCCGTCCTGGCCTGCCTCTGACGTCGTTGGATGCATAGGCGACGCACCCCTGTCCGTCCCCTGTCGTCCCCAGGCCCTCCACCATCCATGCTCCCGGTCGCATCTCGTCCAGAACTCGTCATGGGAGCTCTGGTCCTAAGTTAGAGCTTTGATAAGGCAGGCAGCTCCAAAGGATCTTTGCGCTCCATGCAGGCCGTCCCAAGAAACCGCGCTTTGATACACCACACGCACACGCCGTGAAATCACAATCCGACTGCATTATGCTAGTCTGCATAGTCCCATCCTTGCTATGACGGAGGCTCAGCCCAGTACGGGCCACTCTCCCACATCGACATCTTCTCAGGGCTCTCTTGACACCAGTCTCCCCTCGAAAGACAGTGCCATTGAAGCTCCAGGCGACAAGCCTAGTGTTGGGAGTTCATCGTCAGGGGGAGTCAACAAGCCACGAGGCGAGCCCGTTGGCCACGGGGGACCAGCTGGCGAGCAGAGCGAGGAGGAGAGTGCTGACGACCGCGACGAAGACGAGGTGGAAGACGGAGAAGATGATGACGATGATGAGGAGGAAGATGAAGAGGAAGAGCCGAGACTGAAGTACGCCCGCTTGACCCAGCATTTGGGCCCCGTTTACAGGAATGGCGATTCCACCAGTGCTTTCCTTGTTGCTGGTGACAAGATGATCATGGGCACTCACAAAGGCAACGTCGTAGGATGCCCTCGCCCGCCATAGCACTTCGCCGGTCCTTACCGCTGACAGAGCTCTAGCATGTTATACAACTTCCAACTTTCCAGCCTCTCATCGCGTACCATGCTCACGATGCTTCTATCACCAGCATTTCTATCTCGCCACATCCCCCTCCTGCCCTGCCGCCAACCCTCAAGCCCGATGCCGTGGCCAAGGCCATGGCTCAGTCGATCAGTCGACCATCCTCGATCCACTCCGAATCCTCTCCCGCCCGACAGCAACGCAAGCCACGCGAGCTTCCTCAAGTTCCCAATCTGCCGTCGAACAACATCTACATCACCACCTCATCCATGGACGGCCTCGTCCGTGTCCAGTCCCTAGTCGACTTGAAAGACTGCCAGTTGCGGAACTTTGCCCGGCCCATTCAGGCTGCTGCCGTATCCCCCAATTACAAAACCGACAGGACCTATTTGTCGGGCGGCCGGGCGGGGAACTTGATATTGACAGTGGGCGCTCCTCAGGGCCGCAGCACGTCGACGACGATTGGGACCGCCGCTGCTGCCGCTTCAGGCTGGCTCGGAAGCATGGGCCTGGGCACAAACACAGGGAAAGACACGGTTATACACTCCGGTGAAGGGGCTATCAGCACCATAAAATGGTCATTGTCTGGTAAGTATGTTGTCTGGTTGAACGAACACGGCATCAAAATCATGCGCACGAATTTACATCTCGAGAGTGGCGACGCCGAGGATGCATGGAAGCGCATTGGCCACATAGACCGTCCGCATACAGACGAATGGGAGGAGATGGCCGGGTATTGGGACGGTCGAGCAGAATGGATCGACGACCAAGCGATGAGCCAAGACGACGTAGCTAAAGAAGGCTCTTTGTCCACCACATTGTCTCCAGCGGCCTCGAAACTCGTTACTCAAGTGCAAAGCTATGATAAAAAGATCGAACGATTGCTTGTTGGCTGGGGCGGTACTATCTGGATCATTAATATACATCCAGCAGATCCCGGCTCTGACAAGACAGGTTCACAGAAATCAATAGGAAGAGCCGAAATCGCCAAGATGTAGGTGGTATCGTCTGGAGGCCGAGTTTGTATGGTGCTGACGATATCTAGATTACGCATGGACTGTATTATCTCTGGTATATCGCTGTACACACAGGATCTCTTATTGGTTCTTGCTTACTGTACCCCGCAAGCCGAGAACGATGGCGATGGCGTCGAAAACAATGGCTCGGGACCAGGTACATCCGCTCCAGGGCATAGACCCAAGACATCAGCATCCTCAAGTAGCAGTGGACCTTCGGGGGGAATTAGGCACCGCCAGAATGCTATACGACCGGAACTAAGACTGATTGACCTCGTCTCCCAGGCTGAGATTGACAAGGACAGCCTGCCCGTCAGCAACTTTCAGGGGTTATCATCAAACGATTATCATCTAGGCGTCCTTCCCGCCAGCCGGGCCGCATCAGTTGCTGCTTCGCGGGGAGCTCTCGAGGCTCTTGCAGGGTTCGGCAATGAAATGTGGAACGCTGCCATCAACCCTATGTCTCTCTTCAATTCCGGGGCTAGCGTTAGAAGTAAAGATAGCACGGATGGTACGTCAGGCAGTCGAGTTGGCGGCACTAAACATAGTGCTCGACTGGGAACAAATCTCACTTCACAGACTGTTCATCCAAATCTGGTGAAACCCGGAGCGAAACTCTTCATTCATAGCCCGTATGATTGCATTCTTGCTACCAAGCGTGACTTGGGTGATCATCTTGCTTGGCTGCTGGAGCACGATAAGTATGAAGATGCATGGAGTCTATTGGACGAGCACCCCGAAGCTTTGCCGTCCACATTTGAGAAGTCTAGCTTAGCTTTCTCAGCGACCACGGATCCAGGATCATCCGCTGCCAATGACCTTTTTGAGGATAATTCGTCTATCATGGAGCCACAGAATATGTCCAACGCTCCCATCGAGAAGGAAAAACAGCGGATTGGTGAGCTGTGGGTTCAGGACCTTCTAGACCATGGCGACTGGGGCAAGGCCGCCCAGACTATTGCCAAAGTCGTACACACCCCAGACAGGTGGGAGAAATGGGTGTATACATTTGCCGGTGCGACGAGGTTCGATGAGATAGTGAACTATATCCCGTCTGAGAGGATGCACCCTCCCATCCCCGGAACTATATATGAGATTGTACTCGGACATTACTTGCGAACAGATAAGCCACACTTCAAGGAGCTACTCGATCGATGGGATCCTGATCTTTTCGATGTGCAAGAGATCTCGACGGCACTCGATAACCTGCTCAAATTTCGCGATGTTCGCGACGACAGTATTGATGATGGCGAAAAGGGGCGCGACTGGCGCATTGTGATGGAAAGCTTAGCCCGCCTGCATGAAGCCAACGGGAAATTTCGCGATGCCCTCAAATGTCACATTGGGCTCCGAGATGCCGACTCAGCAATGCGCTTGATCAAGGACAATCATCTCGCCGACGCGGTCACGGACGACATCGCCAGCTTCATTGCACTTAGAGTGGACGAGTCGCGGCTGAGTCGCATGGGCATGGAAGAGCTCACAGAAGCGACATCTGAAGCAATAACATTGCTAGTAGATGAGACGCATCGGGGTCTCATCCGTGTGGAAACCGTTGTAAGTCAGCTGGAGAAGAAGGACTTGAATCTCTATCTATTCTTCTACTTTCGTGGATTATGGCGAGGATACCGCGAACGCCCAGTCGACGAATCGGTGTCTCTAGTCGATGAGTTTGCCGACTTGGCTGTTCACATTTTCGCCCTATACGATTCACAATTGCTGATGGACTTCCTCAAAGTGTCAACTTCGTACACTTTTGATAAAGCCGTACAGGAATGCGAAAATGGGAAATTTATTCCTGAGCTTGTATATCTGTATTCCAAGACGGGTCAAATGAAGCGTGCGCTATATCTAATCATCGACCGCCTTGGCGACGTATCTCAAGCAATTGCCTTTGTAAAGGAGCAGGACGACCCCGATTTATGGGAAGACCTGCTCGAGTATAGCATGGACAAGCCCCGATTCATCCGGGGTCTGCTCGAAGAAGTCGGTACTTCGATCAATCCCATCACTCTTGTTCGACGCATTCCGGAGGGTCTCGAGATTCCAGGTCTTCGAGAAGGACTGAAACATATTATGAAGGAACACGAGATTCAATACAGCATATCATCAGGGGTTGCTCGAGTTCTTAGGTCTGAAGTCGCAGCAGCCCAAACCCAACTACGTGGTGGTCAGCGCAAAGGTGTCAAGTTTGACATTGTCGTTCACTCAGGAGATCACGTTGATATCGAGGCTAAGGATGTACCTAATCCTCCGGTCGTAGAGCTTTCATCGCCAACGGCAACACCACATACGAACGGCTCGGGTACTCCCAGCACAACGCCCGCAAAGCCCGATTCATCTGCTGGCGTCAAGGACAAACAGCAATCAGAACATGATCATAGGGAAGCTGAACCCGGCCACTGCGCAAAGTGTCACGAGCCGTTCTCCGAATTTGATACCGAAACACTAGTGGGATTTGCATGTGGACACGTGTTTCACGTTACGCATCTGCTCGAGGTGCTCGGTCAGGACGTGGATTCTAACATAGTTGGCGATGGCGAAATCGACCGGTCGCGAGGTGGGAGGTATGTTGGAAGTAAGGTGACGCAGGCGAGGCTTCTGCGGGATCGTGTTCGAAGTGGTTGTCCGGTTTGTCGCTATAAGGTGGAGGTGGTTCAGGGCGGTGGCATGTAGCGGAATTCGATTACCCCTTGAGATTTGCCGCATCTATAGGCGCATGATATCATTTTATGTATACTTGAATGTAGCCATTGAGGTTTTGATGTACTTCTAATGATCACCGATACATCTAACCGAAGTGTGCGTTACTACTGATGGGTAAAGTTTTATTCCAGAGGAGCCACCTGAATTCGTGAGAGAGATACAATTCATGACTTGACGCTTGAAAACAGCGAACGACGAAAAGAAATAAGAACGTCGTGCCGGTAAACGTGCCTATCGGATCAAGTCACGTAAACGAAGATACTATAGTGAGAAGGCCGACAGCGTCATCGCAAGGGAGAGACAGCGCAACTCTCCGTCCGGAGAGCCGTGATGTGCAATTGTCACGGCCGAAAACATGACAGGTCCATGCATTGGAATGTTCAGGAAGCCGCGGCCAGAGCAGCTGGAAGCGTCCCGCTGTAGTGGACAGTGGGTAAGATAGTGAGCGACAGCATGCACTGCGTACCCGTAGATGCCCCGGGTGGTGATTGCTGTATACAAGGGCCGATAATGGGCAGACCTTCGACGTTCCCAGATGGGCGGGTGACCAGCGAGGCCACTACCAATTCTGGTCAAGTTAGTCGAGTTGAAACGCAGTCAGACTACGTTTCAGATAGTGTCTGAGTGGCAAAGAACACCGGTTCGATCCCGAGGCATTATCCTTTTGCACCTTTTTTTTTTCTCTATGTTTTTTTCTTTTGCATCCCTCCCCAACCCCGCCTCCCAGTGATCTTGAGTGAATGAGCTCGCAGCTGGATATATAATGCATTTATTTTACGCTTGACGAATTTCGCGTTGGTTGGTTCAATGTGAGACGTTACTCGCCATTTAGTAGTGGAAGTCTCACCTGGAACACGCAGCTCAGCGCCCATACCAGCGCCCTATGTACCTATGCAACCAACATACGGTACCTACGGTATTTACCTAGTATATAATTTAAACCGCACAAGAATACTTCGTAGTTCTATCCTCTTGTGACTGCGTTGTAATCACTTTTGCACCACTAGTCGCCTGTAAACAGTAGTGAGTGAAGGGCGTTGCTATGTTCTGTCGGTATCTCGATCAGGATACATAACTAAATGTATCATGCATGCTCTCTAGGACCATATACCGTTTTGGTTCAATGCCTCGACCACTCACTCTGCAATGTATGAGGATGCATCCTGTAAACTGCATCAAGCAGCACATTTGTATAGGGAATATGGGACGGAGGTATCAGTAGTAGTCTATTGCAGCATCCGAATCATTGTCATGGATAGTGTCATGCACATTTACCAAACTCCTTAATGTCTCTACTACTACATTCCTAATGGCTGTAAGTACGTCCCTACTCATTGAAAGTCTCATGTCTACATCAGTTTCCGACACGTTATGTAAATTGGCATCTCCATGATCACCTGTTAAGCTCGCAACCCTACTTTAAGGCTCGAACAAGTCGAACCATTACATTGAAGAGACAATCAACCCATTATTCCTAGTCCAAGACGATCTGCTTTAGATCTCCAGTGTCCTGTACACACCGATGTTGGTTGCGACAAACGGTTATCGGTCATGATGTTCCAGTAGTGGAAAAAACAGGATTGTAACAATACAGATATACACGATATCGTGAAACATGAAGGCCGTGGAGACTGTTCTAGAATAACATGTGCTCGAGTTTACGGTTTTGCGGTCAGTCTTCGACGTGTATTACAATAATGTAAGTGCTGTCGAGCCCCGTAGATGAAGAAACGAGAAGCCACGTGCTGTAATTATATAGTATAATTCTTTGACCCCGCCTCTTCGTCCTTGCCCGACTTGCTTCTCTCATTCGAATACGTCTTGTGGCGTTATCGATGCTGTGAAGCAAACGATTAATGAAGCCCAATTCATTTGTCACCTTTGTCATCACGCGCCAAGCCTCGGTCTCGGCAATAGCCACGACCCTTGCACTACAGAAGCTTGGCAATGAACTATGTTAGGTGACAAAGTTTTCCTCGGGAGCTCCAGTCAAACTGCAGCTGGCTGACTGATGACTGCCAAGAATTTCGCTGGGTGGGCAGTCTTGGCCGTGATCGGGTAGCCAATAAACAGTCTGATGGGAACGACGATGGTTCACGAGACAGCAGACTACGCACATGAAAGAAAGTTACTGAATAATCAGCCCACGATATTTCCTAAGGGGCTTCGTCATACTTATGAAAGACATCAGCCCTGGGTAGTGCGGCGAAAATGCGACTGTTCGATACCAGGCGACCCACAGCAAGGCGCGACGGGCGAAGCTGCAGCACAGAGAGACCAATATCCAAAAGCGATACGAGAAGATGCACTTATGGAACCAGAGAAGCTCTTCGCGTACGCCGTGTTAGCATCAAGCGATGAGATGGGTTACACCTACAAGAGGTAGAGCCGGTGAAAAATTCAACGAGACTACAGGTATAAAAGTCTGCAGTGATCCCATGGCTGGAGGAGACTCTACTCGATAATCCAGCAGAAGCTTCTATTCATTCTTCCCAGGTCTTTCGCTAGGACATCAATTATCAATCTTTGAAAATAACTTTCAGGAAGCCAACGACCCCTGTTTTGCAAGAATGCGTTTCGGCTTGAGTAATGTGCTGGTCCTTGCCGGCCTCACCCAGGCATTTACCTACGAGAGGCTGAACAAATCAGACGCCGTAAGCTTCTGCTGTCAGAACATTCGCTCAAGTCGTCGACTGACAGTATGTAGGCTCTCGTAATCCTGGACATGCAGGAAGGCCTGTTCAGTCTTGCTCGCGACTACGACGCGACCCTATTCCGGGACGCCATGTATGCCCATGCGGAACTCGGCAAGCTCTTCAATCTCCCTGTCGTTTTGAGCACTTCGTCTGAGCAAGGTACAGTCGTTATTGACAGCTCTTGTATAATAAATGCTGAAATCGTACTAATTACCCCTGGTAGGCCCCAACGGTCCTCTGCCGAATGAGTTTTTGAACATGTATCCCAACGCTACACCGGTGAAGCGACAAGGAGAGGTCGACGCCTGGGACAATCCTGATTTTCGCGCTGCTATCGAAGCTACTGGCAAATCTCAAATCGCAAGTACCTCACGCGTCCCACATCAGTCGCCATCTCTGAAATAGGGGTGAAGAAATTTACTGACCCGGCCTATTCCCCACGCAGATTATCGCTGGTATAGTCACAGACGTCTGTAAGTATTCTCCCCCATGTTCCCTCCATCATCACTCTTCCACTTACCCCCGTCGTATGAATACGAGCTTACGCCCTCGCTCTATCAAGGCACTACCTTCGCAGCTCTATCGCTTCGCGAAGCAGGCTACGCCGTCTGGGCGAATCATGAGGCGTCAGGCACGACCACCGTTGTCCACCGGGAGGAAGCCAACGAACGCATGCGGTCAGCCGGTGTGCAAGTCGTGTCATACTTCGCTATCGTATGCGAGCTTATGCGGGATTGGCGCAGTGTCCCTGGTGCTGCGGAGGTTTTTCCTGTGCTCGATAAGTACTTCCCTGCTTACGGCATGGTGGCGAGGGCCCATCGCGCTGCCATTCAAAATGGGACTATTCTTGACGGTGAAAGTGATCTTCCTTAGGTCTAGACCTGATTTGGTACTGCAATGAGGCTCGAGCTGCTCATCAAGGGGCTTAGGTGTTAGATAATAGTTCCCTTTGGGCTTATATGTGTACCATACATATATATAGATGAGCCTTCATCCGCGGGACGGTTGTTGGTAATTTGTTGCTTTGGAAAGTATCGACGAGACCAGCTGCTTGGCTGGTCATGGAGCTACTGTCCCACTCCTTAGCCTGGATTTATTCTGTCTCGTAGCGATTGAACAGGGTTCAACATGCATGTATCTAAGCTCACGTTCTACTCTGTGCCTGGCTGTCAGGAGTCAAGAGAGGCGAAATGTGTTGGCAGGAGAAAAGTTTTCACATATCATACCTTTCATTCAATCTACCAAAACTACAGGCGATGCACACTTTGCCATCAACCTCTTCGCGATTTCTCATCCAGTGCGGACGTCTGTATTCTCGACATTGCATTACTCATACAGCCAAGCGGTACTATGCTGTCCGTACCTCTCAATCAAGGATATACAGTATTTCAAATGTTTTCCTTTTGTTGCTTGCGTTTCTCCTCTTATCCTGATACCTTCTCCCAATAATCGTTGATTACATCCACAATTACGCCATGGTCTTGATCCTGTTTGAGACCAGAGACCACAACAACAGCCACGACACCTTCTACGCCCTCGACAAAGACTGCAGTGACACGCGTCAGTGACTCAATTTTCGGACTTCGAAGTAGCATGACAAGTCTAGATGAAGGGCTTACTTGGAACTCCGCCTCCATGGATGGCATACTGGCTTGCCTGCTCCTCACTCATCCCAAATTTGGCACGAAACTGAGCTTCATTGCCCCTGTATTTGCAGTGCTGATACCACGTACTCGTCCCGAAGCGCAATACCGTATTGCGCTTTCGTTCCACCCAAAGAGAATTGTCCGGTGCAGTACCTGTGCCAACGGCAGCTTGGAACAGTACGTGTGAGTTATTTGCCAGTGCGATAGAAATCAGTGTCGGTTGTCCAGCGACAGCGTATGGTAACAATCTGGCATAGAGCAAATGGCCGAGATCCCACGCATCTTCTGCAAGGAAAGACTTGAAGGTGAATGAGTCGCAAGTAGACTTTACTGTTTCGGCCTGTACAATTGTAAGCATTTATGCAGGTGGATGGCGATTTCTAATTGCTTACATCATCGGATACCTTTGAGATAGGAAGTTTCTTGCTAACATTGGCTTGGGCATTGAGAACGGCATCCAAAGCGAAGCCAGGCCTTTTGTAAATACGCGAGAGAACTGCACTCATGATGAGGCTGGATTATGAGAGGATTCGCAGGAGTAATGAGTTTCGATATCGCTATGCAATCATAAAACTTTCTCATGAAATCGTGAGGTTCGTTTGGTGGAGCTGAGAGGGGTCGATATTGCCGACAATAGTACCGCCATCATGGCGTTAGGTAAGTCTCGCAGGCCGCGACACGTGACCTCATCTCTGTCAACTTGGATGATCAATGATTGCGACTGATTATTGTAATTCTTCATTCGCTTCTGTGACAGTCAATATGAAACATAAGTTCAATCGTACACAGGCTGCATTCTTTTGGCGGTCCCGGGATCATGAGCAGCGTTTCATACACAGATGCACGGCTAGCCGTTTCCGCAGTGTGCCCAGCCGAAATACGGCCTTGATTCAGCAACTTGTTGCTCCGTCCACGAGCAAATCTTGGTGACCTCTAGCGGCGCAGAGCATAGAACAAAGGTTTATAAGAAATGTCTGCTGGACGACGCGTTAAGACTGATTTGACTCATCACACCAACTCCCCAAATGTTAAGCTCGCGCGAAATCGAGCGCCCGTATGACATCTGCATCTGAAGCTCGAGAAGGAAAAAATGATTGCGTAACTGTAAGCGTGGAACTATGTCAGAACGGTCAGTGAATAGGAGTTAAGCCAGATGCTCGCAAGTAATTCCACGCAGCCTCATCAGGCAGTGTTTCCCTCACCACTTTTGCTCCACCCTTTTTGGTTCAGGGAAGTTGAAAATGGTTCTGTTTCCTTTCCGAGTGACTTATCTGAACCAATAATTGTTACTTAAAGTGAGGTACTTTTCGAATGTCTCCGAACCAATAAATTCACCGTATTCCGATAAGAGTGGTCCCTCCAGTTTCAGTAGCCTCGGAGATCCTGAATCTACTTATTACAGGGGTCATGGCCTACGTATAGTGGTAGTGCCCTGTATTTACAGCGCATTCAACCCTAACCGGGACGGCAAACAGCCTATTATCGTGACAGCCTCAAAAGCGAGGTAGCGACGGCGAGGTAGCGACGGCGAGGTCATCAAAATAACGCATTTAAAATATTTGGTATAGTGCTGGTATCTATATGGCTTATATATGTAGCATTGAGCTTTGACCAAATGCGTTATTTTGATGACCTCGTCGTCGCTACCTCGCCGTAGCTACTTCGATATGAGGCTCACGATAGTAGTACAAACGGAGCCTATTCAATAATTGTGCCGTGTTTCCCTCCTATCCCTTAATTCCCAATGACCTGTTTGTACCTTTGGTGGCGGACGCTAGCAAAAAGTCGATTTTGCGACCCACACTTCGGACATGGCTGGCACGGGCCAAATTTCACTTATTTTATTCGGGGGGGAAACACTGCCTCAGTCTATTACCATACATTATCCTCGGCTTCGCCTTCTAAATTGGAGTAGAACCTTATGAGCTCGAACGTCGCTTGTTGAACACACAACAGTTGAGCCGGTTAGAACACGGCTGAGATGACATGAGCTTCGATGCCGAATATGGTCTGGGGTTTCACAGGCATCAAATCCATCGTGGTCATGATGGAAGAAGGAAGTAATGATCTCACATTCTACACCGACAAGTATTCGAAAGACTCGAAACTGCCAGTGCCTCAACACGAATCCCAAAAGCAACTGACATGGATGCATACCTGCAAAGGCACGACACACGTGGGAGGTTGCATCAAAGCAAACGGAATCGGCACTTACCAGCCAGTCAGGTTACCTCACGGGCGGATGTCGGTTGCAATCACATAGACGCGCAACGCATAGCTCGACCATCCAATATTCCGTCCCGTCGTGCTTCCAGGTAATATTTCATGCGATAGGCGAGTCTACTTTAACTGGTCGATTGGCGGCCTCGAGCTGTTTGTTTGATACAGAATGTTAGCGGCAAGATGCACGGCATTCCGGTCGGTTCGATGCATGTTTATGTCGAGTTGTAAGGCTCCTAGGTGCTACGACGCGGGTATCGTCTTTCTACCGCTGCTTTGTGATCAGCATGTGTGTGTTTCTGGGCATTAAAATCGAACTTTTGGTGAGTTCTGCTCTTCATGGCACTCTTACAAGACATGTAGTTATCACAGCAGTTTCAAAATGTATCGCACAGAAACAGCAGCACAACATACGGCAATCTTCACTCGGAGCGAGACTCGGAGCGAAGCAACAAAGCGCCAGGTCCAAGATACGACGTTCCTTACCCTGACGGTGACTCGGTCGTCTCGCATAGAAATAACCGTCATCCCGTTAGGTAACGGGAAGAGCGATCCCGACCCGACAGCCGCATCCGAGTCCGAAACTGCGTCTCCCATGGCCGCCACGACATCGGCATCCGGTGTCGCAGATGGAACTATCATAATCGTGGTCGTCGTCGTTTTCATAGTGATCTTGTTACTTGCTTCATACTGTTTTTGTAGGGCGCGACAGAAAGGCGGAAGTGGCTTTTGCGGGTTACGAGGACCACCAGGTCGGCGAGGACCAAGGGGCCATCCGGGTGTACGAGGACAGCCTGTAAGTAGCAAAGGCTATTGGTAAATTGAACGCGACTTAATCGAACAGGGAGTCGGGAACCAAGGGCCACAAGGAGTACCGGGAATCCGGGGAGACCGGGGAGACGCAGGGGTACCTGGACCTCAGGGGGGTAAGTTACGATTGAACATAACTATTGTAGTTTGAAGGTCGGTGGTGGAATGGCTGATTGAGACTCGGCTATGACAGCGAAAGGAGATCCGGGGCCAAGAGGAGAAGCTGGCAAGTAATCTCATTCCCGTCTCGCAGTTTTAAGCTTCTGACTTCGTCTTTGCTAACTCTTGTGTCATATTCTAGGCGCACGTGGCCCTCAAGGCTTAGACGGAAAGGACGGAGTAGTCGGACGCCTTGGGTATGAAGACTGGATAGATTGACCCAGCATTGAGCATGGCTAAGTAAAAAAAGCTAACAATTCGTCTTAGGCCTGTTGGTCCCGCTGGTCCGATTGGTATCGCGGGCAAGACAGGACAGCCCGGCAAGGACGGGAAGGACGGCAGAGACGGAAAAGATGGGAAAGACGGTCGAGATGGACAGAAAGGTACAGATGGTAGGAATGGTAGCGAGGGACCAAAGGGCGAGAGAGGCCCTCAAGGGTGAGTGACAAGTTGCTGAAAATACGATCGTGTTTCATCTTCCCCTTAGACGCTGATCGTCACATGTCATGATCAACAGAGAAGACGGCATTGCGGGACCTGCCGGGCCTAGTGGCGGACGAGGGCCAGTCGGACCTCCCGGCGCAGAAGGAGAGAAAGGGGGGAAAGGGCCGAAAGGCTGTACAGGGTAAGTGAGTCCTTCACCGGTCTTCAAGAAACCTAGTTGACCATCAACAATGACCCAGGCCTCACGGAGAGCAGGGCCCAAAGGGTGATAGAGGAGAGAGAGGAGAGTCGATTGAGAGGTGCGACTGTACAATGTGTGGTCGCCACAAGAGAACCAGATTTTCGCAGAGCTGTGCAATGACTCAACGTTGTTGTGGTTTTCGGGAGACTTGTGGGATTCGATGCTGCAGCGAAGAGGAATAAGAGATGTTGCTAGCTTGGCACCAAGAATTTCGAATTTCAAGTCGCTGTTGGAACTATTGATGCCCAACGATGCTTGTGTTCGGGGATCAGGCCGAGAGTCAGGAACAGTAATAGTGCCGACCTTGAATACCCGTCTGTTCTAGGACTAACGAATTCTTCGTATACCGAGACGGGAAGGCCGTCGCTGATCGCGCGGCGCGCAAAAGTACAGGCGTCGAGGGCGTCGTCCAGTACCGCGGGTCTCGAACCATTGGAAGCCGGATGTGCTCCCCGCCTCGCCGCCCGATTGATACAGGCGAGTCGCGACGCTTATGGCCCCTCAACTGTGCCTCGAATCCAAGCAGAGCTATCACCAATACAGGGAGGTGGCATATGCCAAGAGAATCATGACGAATCAGAAAGCTTACCAATGTGATGTATCCGTAGTCCCACGCGCCCTTTCGCTCGGTGTCCTGACGGACCGGGCAGGCAGGACACAATACACAATCACTTTACACATACGTAGGTCCTTTGATCGATGTGCGCCTCCACGGCAGCTATGGCTCGGTCCTGACACATGGTGAAGCAGCTGGTGAGAGGAGAGAAGAGGAACCGAGACACGGTCCGTTCCGGAGATTTGAAATTATTCTGGACCGGGGGGTTTCGGCGCGAGTGGGGAAATTCTCAAGCTCCCACGCAAGCTTCCCCTCGCTGCTTGATAGGGCTCAGCTTTCTTTGCATTGATTCGATCCTTTTCTGTAGAACAAGTCCAGTAGGCTCCATGCGGTTCTTATCGTCTTGTGCATTTCCGTGGCCATCGTGGTTTTCCTGTTCCGGATTTGCTTTTTTCCCCGGATCTGTTTCCTTAAAGAAATAGAAGGACCGCCGTATACAGACAGAGGAAGACGCCCAATGTCGTCCTTCATCCACCTCAACCCGGACGCGCGGGGTTGGACGCACAAGCCAGCTCGGGCGGGGACCGAAAGCACGGTGTTGGCTTTCCACCAGACGCTGCCGGACTATAACAAAACTTCGTTGCACTCATTAGCGGATGTGGCACGCGAGCTGGGCCTGAGCCACGTTCTCGTCAAGGATGAGTCAAACCGGTTTGGGCTCCCCGCCTTCAAGATTCTCGGCGCATCATGGGCCGTCTACCGCGCCGTAGGTTGGCATCTGGAGATCCCCGTGGCCGATGGTCAGGTGCCGATAGCCGAACTCGGCGCCAAAGCACGGAAGGCTGGCCTTGAGATCGTCGCTCCTACTACGGGCAACTGTGGGCGTGCCATTGCTCGCATGGCCAAATACATGAATATCCCTGCCCGCATCTACGTTCCTGACCTTATGCACGAAGCGACGCGAGAGTTGATCCGCAGCGAAGGAGCCGAGGTTGTCGTGGGGGGCACTTACGATGAGCTGTTTCCTGTAGTGATGGAGGAGGCCGAGGATAAAGATACCGTGCTCGTTCTCGATGTCGGTATCGAGGGATATGAGGACATTCCCAAGGTGGGCGGATGTTTATGAACGTCACGTGCTCTGTTGAGTGCTGCAGTCAGTGGGATATGCTAATGTCTTCTTAGTACTTCGTACAAGGCTATGGCACGATGCTCGCTGAGGCTGACCAACAGGTCCTCGAAGTGACTGGCCAACGGCCGGCAACACATGCTATCGTCCCCTGTGGCGCTGGCTCTATAGCCGAAGCTGCTGCATCACACTTCAAAAGATTAGGACGGCACGCACGAGCAAAGGTCATCGCCGTAGAACCCACAATGGCATCAAGCTTACATGGGGCATTCAAGGCAGGCAAGGTCGTCTCCTTACGGACCGAGGACACCATCATGGCGGGCATGAACTGCGGGACACTGTCCACGACAGCTTGGCCTGTCCTTCAGGCAGGACTTGATGCCGACGTTCTCGTCACGGATGCCGAGTCGCACCAGGCAGTACAGGATCTGAAAGCCGCGGGCGTCAAAGCTGGACCTTGTGGCGCTGCTACTCTGGCAGCCCTGCGCCGGCTATGTGCCGATGCCAGAGACAATTTGGGGCTTGACAGCGACTCGGTAGTGATCTTGTGTTGCACCGAAGGAACCCGAGACTACAAATTCCCTTCTTGATGAAACATGCTTCTTACAGGCCCCTGTTGGTTTTTCGATCACGAAACCCAGGGAACGATGATTTGGCCGTTTACCGTAAAGCAGAACGGCGCACAGTGTTTAGAGCGGGCGTCCAAGAGGGGGAGTCAAAAAAAAAAAGGAAAAAGGTCACCATGAAGCGTTTCATTCTTTTTAGAGCAGGCGCTTCCCCCGTCTCCTCTTCGTTCTGTACATTCGCTTCTCGTCTCCCAATTTTCTTCGTGGTCTTCAAATATCATACACTTTATCTCACAGTTCTTGTGCTAGTCCACCTTGGGGTATGTTGTACATGGTTTGGGTGTCGACGGTGGCAATCTTTCTGTGTACCTTACACATTTTCAAGAATGATATTCCGAGTCGATGTCCATGCCCTGGCAATGCGCCTGTTTGTGGGCTTTGCGCTCGAGCGTCTTGTACATTGTGCATAGCTGCGAAAAGAGCTTTGGCGTAAAAAATAGAAGATTCTCTCTGGGTTAAAACCCATTTGTTTCGAGGAACTGAACGACGCGCATTCTTTGGCGACCACCCTGTAAGCAAGAATGATCAGCGAATGGCACTCTAATGTGTCAAATGAGGAATGAGATGCCAAAGATTGATAAACATGGTAATCATCAGCAAAGACGGAAGGGTCAACATACCTCTATGGTGATATGATTATTGATGCTGTTTATGCGGATCTCCCTCCTCTCTAACCCGAGCGCTTCTACTAAGTCCTCCTTGAAGGCTTTTATATCGCCCTCGACTCTCTTGATGATGGTCTTATTCTTGTTGCCGCCGGCTACTTTTTTATCGTAGACACTGAAATTCATAAGAGAGTTTCGGGCAACAAAGTAGGGTAGCCCAACGGGAGGCTTCGTGGCCTGGGACTCTTGTGCTGCGGGCTCTTGTACTGCGGTCTCTTGAATTGTTGACTCGTTCGCGGTTGTTAAGGTTCGGAGTCGCAACGATAACGGCAAGGCGGCTGAGGGTGCGAACGGGACGATGCGTGTCGCTAGGGATGCCGCAAGCGGCCGAAGTGTTCGCGACAGCATGTCTGGGGCAACTGTACGGTAGTTTTGAGATTGGTCGTAGCGGAGAAGCAGTTTCAGATGATTTAGAGCGGATGCGGTGACAGCTTCAGTCGGGATGTTAGGTAGACAGTTAGCAGTCCGTGTTGGAGAACTTAAACATTTCAAATGTACAGTGTTCTAGACAGTACGAAAGATTAGTTTGAACGGAGCCGATCATCAGAGCGGTGGCGCTCTGCTGTCTCGGAGGATTGTCGGTTGGTGTTAACGCCGACTCCAATACCTTACCTAATCAAATGAGGTGTGCATCAGCTTGGCTTCAGCCACAGTACCGCGTAAGCCACAATAACTGATATTCTAGCAGTGGCAGCGACGGGCAGCCCGCAGCCCACAAGTCGGCAGCCAGCGAAGTGGAAACCGCCAAAACACCAGATTTGAGCAGTTGCCCCTCCATCACCAATTTTTCTAGGCGCCCTCCGCAGATCGCATCACCGTCTACCATCACCGCTGCTGGCCCCCAACGCGCACCCAAATAAGAACATGGCCGACAAGATGGCCGACTACGATCTAACACCGAAGCTTCTGCCATACCTGGACCGCCATCTGATATTCCCCCTCCTCCAGCACGCCGCCGACCGCCTGCCTGAAGATGCCGACGACGACACCCTCCGGCCCCTTACCCAGGCCAAGTACGAGCTTCTCAAGACCACAAACATGATCGATTTCATTGGCAATCTGAAGGCCGAGCTTGACGGTCTTGACCAAATCCCCACAGAGTTCGAGCAGAAGCGCGAGCAGGTCCTTCAGCGTCTCCAGCAGTTCAACGACAGTACCGCCAAGCTCACCGACTTACTTGGTCGAGAAGACGTCGTCGGAAACCTGCGAAGCGATAAGGTGGCCAACTTGGAGTTCCTCAAGAAGGACCACGATGTATGAACATGCCCTGCCAACAGCGCATTGCTGGAGTGAGTGTCACATACTGACAAGCCGTCACAGGTCACCATCGAGATGGTCGATGCCCTCTACGACTTCGGTAATCTCCAGTACAGCTGCGGAAACTACGGCGCCGCGGCCGACCTACTCTACCAGTTTCGAGTCCTCTCTACAGATAACGACAAGGTTGCTGCCGCAACGTGGGGAAAGCTAGCCTCCGAGATTCTCACCGGAGACAGCTGGGAGGCCAGCGTCGAGGAGCTCAACAAGGTCAAGGAGAGCATCGACACTAAGCTCTTCAGCAACCCCCTCGGCCAGCTCCAGCAGCGCACGTGGCTCATCCACTGGGGTCTGTTCCCCCTCTTCAACGACGAGCGCACACGCGACCAACTCCTCGACCTCTTCTTCAGCCCCGCCTATATCAACACAATCCAGACCAGCAGCCCCTGGATTCTGCGCTACCTAACAGCCTCCGTCATCACCGGCCGTAACCGAACGCGCAACTCTGGCCAGCATCAGAAGCAACTGAAGGACATCATCCGCATCGTCAAGCAGGAGGCCTATGAGTATTCCGACCCCATCACCGACTTCATCCGCGCTCTCTACATCGACTTCGATTTTGAGGAGGCCCAGAGACAGCTATCTCTTGCCGAGGAGATCTGCCGTGCCGATTTCTTCCTCGGCGCCGCCGCCGACACTTTCGTCGACTGCGCTCGTCACCTTATCTCCGAGAGCTACTGCAAGATCCACGCTCGTATCGACATCAAGGATCTCAGCGCACGTTTAGGTCTGGCCGAGGACGAGGGAGAGAAGTGGATTGTTAACCTCATCCGCGACACCCGCGTTGACGCCAAGATTGACTACAAGGAGGGCACTGTAGTCATGAACCACCCACCGAGCTCAGTCTACCAGCAAGTAATCGAAAGAACCAAGGGTGGATTCTTCAGGACCCAGGTCCTCAGCGCTGCCGTAGCCAGATAGCTTTAGGCACGGTTGTAGGGCGGAGGATCCTTGAAGCAATTCTATTTATGAGCGCTGGATGAGTGAGAGCACATGCAGCGGCAGCACTGCAGAAAAGGCTTGGTTTGTCGAAAATGACTTGCATGACTGGCGTCTGGGGTTTCGGTACAAATCGGTACAATCAAGGCGGGTAGACCTGTATGAATCGTACTGCCTTGATGGTTTATCTTTTTTAATGCGATTGGGAGCTCTACCGAGCGACCATGTTCATGAACAAATTCACCGAGCTCCATCTACTGTGATCTATGACATGTCTCTATCTATTCGACCGTTTGGCCTCATCGTTCAATGATATTATAAGATTTGAATGCATGAGGACTAACCTACACATTAATACCACCCATACTGCTACGCCTTATCCTTACCGGCACCTTGCCCAAAGCACGGGACATGCCACCACCAAAGCCATTGAGAGTGAAGTCTTCCTTCACTTCTTTGCCCCTTCCCAAAATTTCCACATCAAACATGGCGATCACCATAGTGATAGTTAATAAGATTTGTCGCTTGGCAAAGTGCCGCCCAGGGCATTGTCGCGGACCGCCTCCGTAGGGTATCCACGAGCCTTCGAGGTCCTTCGTCGAGAAAACTGGCTCGCCATCTGTGCTGGCTTTGAGGAATCTTCCCTCCCAGAATTCGTTAACAGGATGCTCATTATTTAGACCTGTGTCCCATGTCTGAGTGTCCATGTGCGCTACGGTGGTGGGCGTGACGACGACTTTGCGGCGTGGTATGATCCAGTTTCGGATTCTCATGTCGACTCTGTCTGGCATGCGGATTATGTAGAAGTGCATTCGCAGGCGTAAGGTCTCTGCGTACACGGCTTGCAGGACTGGGAGATGGAGGAGCTTATCTATGTCAAACTTCCCATCTTCAGCGCGACACGCGGATACCTCTGTGCAAATGGTGGCGAGGAGTGAGGGTCTTGTGTATATGTCAAAAATTGCCCATGACACAGCTGATACTGCGTTCCTCACTCTATAAGACATGTTAGATTGTGTTGTGAGGGCTGCATGAGGGTATAGGGAGGCTTACGCCCAGATCGCGCCGAAATCCGCAGATGCGATGGCATCATAGTCAAACCCATCCATCTCTAGGAACGTGTCATGTCGTTTTCGAAAGAAGCTAGTGCCCCAGTACGGATCGTCGCCGTCTTTTGTTTCTGCTGCGGGAGTGTAGTGCTCTCGCGCGTGTGCTTGCCATTTCTTCACTGCGTTTAGGACTCGGGTCCTCGCTGCATAGGCGCGTGGTGCTAGAAACCATGGTATTCCTACGATGTATCAGTTTCGCATGCGAGTGTGGTTTCAAGGATTAATGGATGGTACCTTGAAGGTAAGTCTGTAAACACCGATCAAACTCCCAGAAATCATCTAGGAACGTCGGATTCAACTCTCTGAGATATGTCCCACAGAGCGCATCGACGATTGCGGCTGTACTCTTGTCACCAAGGACTCTCATCAGATCATCACACTCTCTCCCCTCATCTCCTATTTCCTCGGCCCAATCGCCCAACACATCACTAATACACTTCTGAAACCTCTCCACCAAACTCACCAGTCCCGTACCCTCAAGTAGAGGACCGAAGGAATGATGGTCTCTGTACTCAAATCTGTTTCTTGCTTCCACATTACTATCTGGATGCGGAACAGGCCCACCGCCAGAGTCATCAGAAGACACTGTCCGTAGCGCAGCGGCCGGAAGCCCGAAAGCGTTACCAAGCGCGAATTGGACAAGTGGGATTGAGGTGCACTGTGATGAGCCCCGGAATAGGGCTCTGACGTTTTCTTGTCTGTGCAATACATAGAATTCTTTGTTCAATATCTTGACCCGTGTTGGGTTGGGGCACTGGAAGAAGGACCTGGATGCGTCAGTGGCGGTGAACAGCGGGAAAATCGGGCCAAGAGTACGAACTGGACATCAAGGACGTATGACAGAGGGTTGATGAGGTAGGCAAGTGGCAGACTTCCCAAGAAAGGGAAGACGTAGGGGAATGTTGCGGGTGCTGTAGGTTGTCCCGGTTGGTGAGTTTGTGAGTTGGTAAACTCGGACTGTTTGGTATTGTACCGGCGCCAAGGGATGAACGCCAGGAAGAGGATCATCGCCACCAGGCTGGCGGAGCTGAGAGTTGGGGCGCTGAACATTATGAATCGAAAACCTTTACATTCAATTCTTTTTTGGCAGCTGAAATACTTGAGTATGGCTGCGATGAAGAAGCTGATAATGAGGACTGTGATGAATCGTCTGCCAGGGTTGTCTTCGCCAACTCACTTGGGAATGTGGACAGGCGGAACTTGCCGTTTAGCGCCGACTGTTTTTGAACATCATGTTTAAAATGCTACTACAATCAACTATGAGTAGATAGGCAACTCTGTAGGTACACTCCATTTTAAGTCAAACAAGAGCTATTCCATGAAAGACATGCTCTTGAACGAACTTGCTGGCATTCATGAATGACTGCAAATACGTTGCTCAAAACAAGTGGTCTCCTATTCACTGGATCAAGACAAGTTTTTCGCCTTTACTGACGCACCTTCACTAGCAATCCCTGCTTTTTTAACAGCTAATACACACCTGAATATACAGTGATTCAGTTGTCTACGAGACATAGAAGACATGTGAAGCTTCCGTGTTGGAATCCTATCGCTGGAAGGGCTATATTGCTGAATCAAAGTGGTGTAGGCCATGATAGGGAGATCCATAGAGGCCCTCGTTTAGCCACTTCAGTGGATAACAATTCTCCAAACTCAGCTAAGTGAGTTCACGATGCTCCATGGAGCATAATACAGCTGTTCAGAGGTTGTTGTATCCCAGCATGGCTCGCCAGATTATTCGGTGACCCTTTCCCTGTGAGCGTCCCGGGCACTTCATTGTACCATCTTATGTGTTCGCATGTCCTACAATACAGACAGACCACGTACCGCTTTCCTGGTGACCAAAGTTTGCATCACCATGTGTTCTTCACAGTTGCCATGTCGAAAATCCGGCTCATACGACATGTCAGAGTGATATATTTCATTCTATCGAGCGAGAACCAAATCTTCACGATGGAAAGTACTACAAAAAAGTTACCATTGGAACCGTAAACCTTGTGTTATTCGCCAGTGATTAAATCTTCTTTCGCTCGTTGTTAGGAGTCTGCATCAAATCTGCACACTCATCACCCTCGCTGGCCCCGCCTGTTTGGCAGATCTGCCACTCCTTAATATCACACGTTTCGAGCCACTCGAGGTTGTCGGACTTGCCGTGCGTATCTTTGCACTTGTATAGCGATGTCAAAAGCTCTGCGTCATCCACAGGCTCGTGATCCTTCTTGAGAGCCGCTTTCATGTCGTCCAGATAATCTTGGCCTATCATTCAGTCAGCATGGACTTTCCTGAGCTTCGAATCTTAAAGATGCTCAACATCGGCATCCTTGAGCAGATGCTACCAATATAAGTACCAGGGCGAAGTCAACTCACCAATGGTCAAGAGGTTGTATCCGCAGTATTTGGTTCCAATCTCGCAGTCGCTTCGCACCAACCCTGCGGTGAAAGCGACTATGGCACAAAGAGCAAGTCCAAGTTTAGTCATGATGAATGAGCTCTCTTGATGGTTCTCTCTTCTTTGTAACGTAAGAGCATGTGTTTTGACACCTGCTGAAGATGATTGCGACGTCAATGATCACAAAGATATTCAGCGATGGGGACTCTATGGTTTTAATAGACGAGACACCGGTATACTGGCGATTCCAGAGCTACATTTCTCGCGTGTCCATTTCGAACAATCGGTACCTCCTCGCTTGCAGCAGGCCATTCCTTATTCCTTGGACCGCTACGAATGGTTCGCTAATGGCGCCATTCCGTGACCAATCTAGACGTATTTGACGAAAATTGCCGAGATGATGCGCAGAGAAATGAAGAGCCACATTGGTAATACTTCAAGCCGGCGAATGGTCAGCAGATCCCGAGCAAGAAGAGCGTCAACCCGTGGGCACGTTACAGCGGCAGGTGAGATCGCCCCATAGCGACGATGTTGAAGACAACCTCGTCGTCATTCTGGGCTGTTCTCCCTCATTGGAGATTCTTAAGATCGCCGTCCAAGAGCTGCTGTACCAGACTACATCGGTCCATCATTTTGACGCTCGTCTTGTTACTCGAGTACGTGAGTCCACTAATTGCAAGCGATGACACCAAGATGTTTTTGATAGAATTGGCACATACGTACATGTTATACCGTTGTATCATTTGTGCCCAGCTGCGGTTGCGATTAACTACCCGGAGTTTCACGGGGCTACCCGAGCTTTCACAGATATCCACTGTCACCACTGTACGGTATCATCTCGTTGTTTAGGGTTACCTCCAGTCAATATTTCACGATCACTGTTAAACGCCGAGTGTGTCGGCTGCGTCAGACTTGTAAGATGAGTTTTGGATCTGTCCGTGTATCAGGCCATTATAATGGGTAACAGTGATACCGACGAAGTATGTCGATCAGCAAACAAGCTCTCGGCCCAGTGAGGCACATCTATGATGTACCGACATGGCTGGAACAATACACCTGTTTGGTTCAAGGTGCACCATGTTGATCATCGGTACGAAACACAAGACCGACATAGATCAAGTCTTGTGATTCCCGCGCCAGTCAGCCAATCTACTGATCTAGGCTGAACACATTTTCCACTCGCGTCATCATGTCGTTGAGATACTGACTGACTTCTGCCTTTCGGGCCATAGGGGCGATGCGCCAGGCATCACGTCCCGGGATATATAATAGGAAGACTTTGCGAACCAAAATCTTCTGGACATCATTCTGCATCTTTCTTCAGATTAAATACACTTGCCGGACGCTCTTGACGATAATACTAACAAAATTGCACAATCATCAATATGGCTTTCCTCCA
Source organism: Xylariaceae sp. FL1019 (assembly GCA_022578705.1). NCBI lineage: Eukaryota > Fungi > Ascomycota > Sordariomycetes > Xylariales > Xylariaceae > Xylariaceae sp. FL1019. The sequence continues at coordinate 5,342 of MU391990.1, read as the reverse complement.
AACCTCCGTTTCTGCCAGTGTCTCTGACAATGCTTCTCGCAAGGGTGAGCTTGTCGTCGTTGGAACCGGCCTTGCCAGCGTCCGTCAGTTGACTCTGGAGGCTATCTCTTACATCGAGTCAGCCGACTCCGTCTTCTATCTCGTCTCTGACCTTTGTACCGGTATCTTCATCCAAGAGCACAGCAAGAACACATTTGACCTCCACTCCATGTATGAAACAACCAAAAACCGCTTTGACAGCTACATCCAGATGGCAGAGGTTTGTTTATTCGTCTCCATGCCTACCGTTCCATTACAGGATTAATGAACCGCGATAGTTGATGCTTCGCAAAGTCCGCCAAGGCGAGCTTGTTGTCGGGGTGTTCTACGGACACCCCGGTGTGTTTGTCAACCCATCTCATCGGGCTATTTACGGTGAGTCTCCTGTCTTTTATCTCTCCACGATGACCCATCTTCCAATACGTCCGCTGGTACTGATCGAGAATCCCAGTGCGTGGAAATGAACTTCTCTTGAAGCTCTATAATGTCAGGTCATCTGAGCATATCTAACCCTGCCATGTAGATTGCTCGCGAGGAGGGCTACAAGGCCAAAATGTTGCCCGGTATCTCTGCAGAAGACTGTTTATTCGCGGATCTGGGGATTGATCCCGCCACGTCGAGTTGCGTTTCACATGAGGCGTCGTCTCTGTTGCTTCACAAGAAGACGATCGACACCAGCAGTCACTTGATCGTGTGGCAGCCCGGTGCTGTTGGGGCTCCAGCTATGCAATTTGAGGTCAGTCGCTTCTGGAGCAAGCCGTCGTTCCTTGACTCTATGACATGTTCAGCTCACTCGCCGGCCGTAATAGAATAAACATTTCCTTCAACTGATTGACCACCTCGAGGAGCACTACGGGACCAGTCATCCGCTGATCAACTATGTTGCTGCTACTTCGCCTATGCAGCAGTCCTGTATGGATCGCCATACTATTGGTGAGATGCGCGACCCTGATGTCGTGAAGACAGTCACCCCAGCTTCCACATTTTATATCCCCCCAAAGGACTTGCCGCTCCACGACCTCGAGTTCTATCGCAAATGGACAGGTACCTCCGTCAACGAGATTTCCCAGGTCGATGATTTGGTCTTGGCACCTACCTCAGTGTTCAGGATGGTATTTCCCGAGCGAAAAACCGCTGAAATCTACGGAGAGCATGAGTTGAAAGTCATTCAAAGAATGGACGAGTCTGGAGCCGCTTCCAAGCAGACTTCAGATCTACCAAACTCGGATGCCTTTCGTAAGGCTTTAATCCAGCTAGCGCTCGACCACCATCGCCTCGAGGGCCTTGAGCCACAAGAGCGACTGGTAGCCTTGGGCGACCAAGCGGCGCTTCTGAGCCCAAGAGAAAGGGCTCTGATCGAGGCGGAACTTGGTATGACGAGCGTGGGCAACCAACCCATAACTCAGGGCTCCTACTCTTCAACAGTTGTAGTATTGATTCTCGTAGCAGCGAGTAACGACGGGCTTGAGGCACGGCACTCCGTACTTGTCGCCTAGAGCAAATTGATCACAGATGTGGGATGTGTTTATAAGTCTACGATTTTGGTACTATAGGCATATCACAAGCTACCTGGGCTGTTCAGGAACAATCATGTGGGATGCTTGTTGTGTGGTCCAGATATACGCTTGATAGCTTTGGCCTGTTCAGCTAGGGTCTTGTTTCCGCTAGGCATGTACACACAAGACCCAAAGATCATTCAATACTTTCGATGTTGATTATTCGAAAAATATGTTCTTTGTGCTTAAAGAGCCAATTAATACAATCTGCGCTATCGCAGAGTCATCGGCGCTCGACTTTTCGGGTGGGGATTGCTCGATCTTTGGCTCGTAGGATTCTACAAGAAAGGCTAAAAGAGCGAAAACAGTGAGCAGCGATGCCGCAGATGTGATCCAAAATACCCATCGCCAATTCAGACCTTCTGTGACGAATGTGCCTATGATAGGACCAAGCCCTGTTCCGAATGATGGCGCTGCATAGACAGTTGCGAAAGCTCTCCCACGTGACTCGACTGGCCGTACACCAGCAAGCACGACAGAAGCAATTGCATCGCCGACTGAGGTACCAAAGCCGCTTGAAAGCCTCAACACAAGCATCTGTTTCGATGGACTGACGCCGCCGCTTGCGGTATTCTAAATGATGGAGGAAATACTGCCCGCCAAGTGCATTTGTTTGCGACCGTAAAGTTCTGATAACGGCTCGAGAAAAAGCGATGAAAGGCCAATACCGTCTAATACTATAGAGTTGACCAGAATCCATTGATACGGTTGACTCACAGCCTGAATGGAAGATTTCTGATCTTCTAAGGGTGTCAACGTTGCCTCAGCTTAAGGCTGCACGGAAGCGATTGCTGACATGAGACGCTGAGGACCAGCAACGCCCGACCATATAGTTTGGTACATTTGTCGTTTGTAATTCGCGGTCAATATACCGAATTCCATTAGATACGTACACTGTTGCGATCGCTTTCGTCATCCTTGAGCCCTCCTTCGCATACGTCGGACTGATGGACGATATCCTCGTGCGTAAACATGTACACCAGGGCCATAATTTCAAGATCCAGTACTCCAACCATGGGCCGCGTTTGCTGGCTATTTACTTCCCTTTGCTAGCGTTTTTGGAGCCCAGAGATATTGAATATCCAAAAGCTCGCAGAATGCAACCATTTGAGGATTCGTGTATGCCTTCGGTTGGTGATTGGTAGTGCTCGGGTCTTCAGGCTTATGCACCGGCGCCGTTATAGTGAAGTTCTCAGGAACCATCAATTTCCCCTCGTCCACAACGTGTTTGTCCACCCATACGCGTTCGCGACTGATCATCTCAGCATACGCTTCCTCCCCCTCATCAACTGGGTTATCTGCGTCGGGGTCTCCAATTGTGAGATGGGGGTGGAAAACACGAGTAATTGCGAGCCATTCAGGATCGTACTCTAATTTGAAGTTGCATGAGGATATCTTACTGCGCGGTGGGACGAGTGGCATTATGTAACGAAGTTCCAAATGCTCCGCTTCCGGTTGACATTTATCAAGTGCCATAAACTGTGTCTCGGTGTTGAATACACTGCTTGGAACAGGCTGACCTGGGATCTTTGAGCTGTCGGCCATCTTATCTGGGGAAGCCAGCAACATAGCCTCGGGCCTGAAGAGATCCTCCTCTTCGATATTTCCTGCGCTCAGTTTATTCGACACCGCGCTATGCTGTTTCAAGGCCGTAAACTTGCAATGCATATGCGCAGAAAACCAATGCGCAGGACGAAGTCGATCTAGCACGTGGGTCGCGGCAGGATTTCCGAAGTTCCCGCGCATGCTTGATTGCCTGAAGTGAGGCTTCTGCTTGAAAAGTGTTTCGGCATCGCCGTAATCTTCGATACCTTCAGGCCAGTCATGGCTAAGGCATATGTCGACTTGTTCTTTAACCTGGAGTAATTTTCGAACATCAAACTCGCGAACATGGTAGAAGCTCTTGATATCATCGTGGCTGAACGGTAGCCGCTCACTATGTGGCGTGTGGTAGTGGTCAGGCCCCTTCCAGATGCCGCTCATACCTGCAATACGAATAGGACCGAGGCGTAGGACATTAGCGAACCCGAAATAGTAGATATTGGGCGCCACCCATCCACCGTATGCCAGCTCCCACATGTGTGATATAGCTTCATGATTCCCACCGATAAACACAGTAAGAAAGGGCGCTTTCGATCGGCCACTGTAGTATTCTGGGAAATCTCCGAGCTTTCGATACTTCATGGGAACAGCCATCACTGTCAAGTCGGCTGCGTTCCGCACTGCTTGGAAGTCCCCTCCAACAATGACCAAATCCACTGTATCCCATCCTCGCTTCAGCGCAGCGCCCTGGACCGACTTGTAAATAGTGTTAAGCTGGCCGTGGCCCTAGATCAAAGTCACAAGGAGCTTCTGTAATTTGGAAAAGGATGGTCTCTGAAAAAAGGCAGAAGGACGCATGTTTGCAATGATGTTAATCAACTACAAGTTGAATGGTAAGGAAATGAGGTAAGCCTTACGCAACCCTGAATTGCCACCCGTACTCCGCCTTGTTCAACCAACGATGTCTGGCTTCCGTTCATCTTGAAATGAATGTAGTTTGAAATTCTCGCGGAGGACTCACACTGGCAAAGCAGTTTATGATGTTGTGCCATATCACGTAGGGTGAGTCACCGCATGCCACCTTCGTATAGCCTATAGGCGCTTGCAAATCTATGTGGGACCCTCATACCCTCTCCCAGAATTTGCCTTTTTAGCGTTCTCACTGCATCACACTGCATTGAGGCTTCGTATCTCGGTCTTATGCAGATGAAAGAGGATCCCCAAGACATCATCCATCTCATTACCGGTACACCATGTATTTTACAGCCACACATTTTGGGGATAACAATTATATATCTGATATTTTGCAATTAGGCTTGACGTTGCTTCTTCTGGCTCGACTGTCTTGGTTTTGTTGAGACGTATGCAATTTCCCAGCGTATATGATTGGATGACCAGCTGTCTTCGTAAAAACACGACTATACCGCGTCCGAAAGATCTAGGTGATCAAGAAGCCAGTTCGTGTGCGACGATTACAACTCGGAGATTTGGCATCCATGTACGACCAAAAGCCTGGGCAAACTGCTATAATATTGTGTTCACGACAGTCCTCTTAATCCTAACATGTAATTCAATGAGTAAGGAGAGCTGGCTGATCACTAGAGAGCTACGGAAGGCGTTCGTAGAAATGAAACTAACACCTACTTCACGGAATGATGACATGGTCTTCTCACAGTCTTTGCGATCGCTAGTGATGAATACTCCGGCAAGGAGACCTAGTTTCATCAATTCGAGCTGCTTCATATCCAGTATCCCAATAAGAGGTTCGTGCCAAATCCCTGCGGTGCATGTAACTTATACTACCTCACCTCGTGACGTCTCGCATTGAGTTGTATTCTTCGTATTAGAAACAACAATTCGCTATCGTATAATGAACCGCAAGGTAGCCATAAACTAAGAATCGAGATACTAGTGCATTCACTGAAAGATAATCAATAGCCAAACAGTTTCGCGACTCCCAATTTCCCAGACCCATCATACCACTGCAACAGTCACAACTCCCAACATTCCCTCAATGTCTCCCTTCTACCGCACCAGTCATATTGTCTTTCTCCATGCATCCATACGACGCACTGAAGGCAAGTCAAACAACCATTTGAGCTCCGAATGCGGTACTTAGCAGCGATTGGGGGGGGGGGGGGGGGGGGGGGCGCGGGGGGCGGGGGGGGGGGCGGGGGGGGGGCCCGGGGGGCGGGCGCGGCCAGG